>JAWPHD010007512.1:0-127974 GCA_037043455.1 Cyrtodaria siliqua | reverse complement strand
CCAGTAATTCAATATTATTTAGGTGAACATAATATCAGAAACAAAACGTATATGGATGAAATTTTGCCCTTTATATCCGAAAAGTATGACGCAATTTTATTTAAATGTGTGTTGTTGTTTTTTAATGTCAAATAAATTGTTCCATTTATCCAGCGGGAGAAGACGAGAAATCATTTCTAAATTAAATAAGCCATGTTATCATCCAAATTTCAAAGTGCACCATTGTAAAAAGGCGAAGATATTCTTTCAATGACATGTGGTTTCGAAATAATCTCAATGTTATAGTATGATGACGGACTTTCTCTGTAAAACCGTCAGCTATATTTGTGGATGTGTTAAACAGAACTGAGTGACTATTTTGCAGAGAAACATTGCCAAACAAAACCATTTGTTCTTTAGCATGTCCATATTCGAACAAAAATGGTCCAAACCAAATAAAAAATCTAATAAACTGTTCATTCGAACGTTTCACCATACCACATGTTTCAGTTTACAATGTAAGTGCACGCTTTTCATGTGTATCATTTGTGTATTGAAGGCACATGGGATATAAAGAATATTTTTCTTTTTTTAACAGTGGTGTACTTTTACAATTATGCTATACGTATTTTCAGTGTGGAGGTGAATTTAACAATAGTATATAATTTAATGACGGAATCAAGGGCTGATAATCACATAGGCTTTTGCATATGTGAAATAAATAACTAGAAGGGTGTTCCACGTAACACTTTTGTAGGCTGTCATGTGCTTATTTAACGTTATGAGCTAGGTCTGAACCTTCCATAACATATTCATACAGAACATATATATA
This sequence comes from Cyrtodaria siliqua, assembly GCA_037043455.1. Lineage (NCBI taxonomy): Eukaryota > Metazoa > Mollusca > Bivalvia > Adapedonta > Hiatellidae > Cyrtodaria > Cyrtodaria siliqua. Next base: position 127,163 of record JAWPHD010007512.1, on the reverse strand, counting down.
TATATAAATGTTATTATTATTTACCGATATCATGCAAAATGTATATATTCATTTTTCATAAACATGTAACTTACTACATTCTTATTGTGTAAACATACATATAATAATAATAATATGATGTTACTCTGCAAACAGATTACTGCAGAAGGGAAATGTTAAATCATGTATTCATGCATTTTATGTAAAGATATGCATTTGTATATTTTCAACTATGCATATATACTGAAAAAAAATATAAAAAATAATAAGTTCAGCAAGCTTTAATGTACATTTAGCTTAAAGAGATTAAATGCTATTGTATAATGTGAAATATTATAAAACGTTTGCGTGACATAGGGTGATCTTCTCTTTCACTGATTTGTTGTGATCGGATTTATCTCCTATTTACTTAAAACAGCGTATTTCATATTTCAATACGATATATATTAAAGAACATGGTAAAATGTCACTAAATAACAGTTCTAGGTTTCAAGTTATAAAAAACACACAAAATCAATGGATACTAAACCTTGTCATTATATATGTACCAAAGTTTTATTTAAAAAAAAAAGAAGAAATTACCTCCCTTTACATTGAAATAAAGACTAAATTATAATATCTGTGAAGCAGGTAAATTAAAACGTGTTATCTTTTTCAACTCAGATATCGTTTCAAACACAATGCCTGCATATATCTGTTCCTTATGTTAATTATATTGTTAATGACTGCCACGCATGGCCTTGAGTATGTGCAAATAAATTTGCCATGCAATTTACTTGCTAATCTTTTCTTTTTTTTTCTCTCAGCACATTTATATGGTTCGTATAATTTTTTTCAGCACACTTATACTATATGGTTCGTATAATATAATTCTGTATACTATCGAATATGCACATTAGATATTTTATGTATAAATATGCATCAATATCAAATATGCACCATATATGTATTTTATATAGACCTGCAGCAATATATTATCAAATATGCATTATTGTATATTTCACTTATATACATGTATCAGCTTCATTTCAAGTATGCGCCATTTTGTATTTCCTATATATATATATACACATATGTATCAGTATTTTCTCAAATATATACCCATTTTGCAGATACCATATACCACACTCACCCGCATACACATATTATTAACACATATGAATTTTCTTGGGGTATTGTAGGCATTTAGTCTACTGTACGGATATGTATGGGTTACTTTTTATTTTGGAAAAAAAAAGAAAAAAGTTTAATACAAAACAATTTCTAGAACTTAAATATATACATCAAAAAATGGAGAAAATTGTAAAGAAAAAAGGTTGAGAAGTAGACAATAGTGTTTTACTATGTCGAATGTTGTGGTGTCCCTGCATTTTGGAGTATTTCATTGAGGTTTAGTAAAATCAAGTAATTCTGTATCTATAGGCCTATTTTACCTATGTTTATATATCGACTCCACATGGCTTCAAATCGTGCAACTTTTAAATTTGTATATGCTATCCACTTTTCCACTTTGTATAAAGATATAATATGTTTTTTAAAAATATTTAACAATAGGATTTGTAATTGCATTTTTTGTTGATAAATGAAAAATTAGGCCTGCAGGAGTATTTTGCTCAAAATGATATCAAATTTATTATTTCCAAATAGAATATCTGTTTTTGACCAAAGTGTCAGCCTTGGATTACATTTATTCCTGATGTATTCTGCAAGGTCTAACCAAAACTGTTTTACAACTTCACAATTCCAAAATAGGTGATGAATGGTTTCAGGTAAAATATTGCAAAAGCTGCAAATATTGTTATCTAGAATATTCATTTTAGTCAATAAATATTTAGTTCCCAAAATTCTGTGGTTGATTCTATATTGTAACCACAGTAGTTTAGGGTCTTTCGTTATTTTGAATGGTATTGCATATATTGATTCAAATTTATAATTAGGTACAGTTATAACTTCATTTTTCCATTTTATTAATGACTTGGGGTAAATGTTTTTTGTAATTAACACATCATAAATGAGTCTACATCCTTTACTGTGCTTTTGAATTAGTGATATGGTAAGAGGGCGTAAAGGGTTTGGGCTATTGCTTGGTAGATGAGCAAAATTTAATTTAGCCAAGTAGTTTCTTATAGCAGTAATAAGACCTTCATATTCTAAGAAATTAGACCTAATATCATACCGATCCGTGAATTCTCTGTAGGTAAAAAGGTTTCCATTCGTGTTTAAAAGGTCGTTAATTAATAAAATACCTCCTGTATACCATCTTCTATAGAAAATGCTTGAACCTCCGACCTTAATGTCTGGATTGTGCCATATATTAACTGAATGAAATTGATGCCAGGAAACTGGTTTTACTTGTTCAGTAAAATATTTATAACCGGAAAGTATTTCTTTCCAAAATGGATTGTGTACACTGTTTAAGTTCTGTTTAAGTTCTGTTTTATATAGTCACTTCCAAAGTTAATTAAGCCTGTGAAAATTGGACATGCTGTTTTCACTAGTTGAGTATATTTATTGTCTGTCTGAAATATTCTGCGGATCCAAGTAATTTTTAAAGCTGAAATAAATTGTTCAATATCAATTATTCTTAGTCCTCCAATTTATGATCTTGTATTATAATGGTTCTTTTTATTTTATCTTTTGAATTGTTTCAAAGAAATTTATAAAATATATTCTGGATAAGTTTAATTTTATCTGTTGTTGGATTGGGAATTCCTGTTATTAAATGATTAAGTTTCGAAAGGGCTAGACTTTTTAGAACCACAATCTTCCCTAAATGGGTAAGTATTCTTTTTGTCCAACTTGCAAGTAGTTTTTTTATTTCTTTTATTTAAGATCATAGTTTATATTTATCATTGAAATCAGATTTGTTGAGAACCTTACTCCTAGTACAGTAAAAATACCCTTTTCCCAATATAGATTGTATTCTGGACATAACTGTGTGGCACTTCCTTTTTTTGATCCAAACCAGATAGCCTTAATCTTGTCAGCATTTATCATAAGGCCGGAAATTTGTGCATATAATTCTAATGTCATCATTGTGTGTAAAAGTGAGTCTTTGGAGCCATCTAGAGTCAAACTCGTATCATCAGCATATTGTGATACTAAAAATTCAATGTTCTCTATATTGATACCTTTAATATTTGGGTTGTTTCTTAACAACACAGATAGTACTTCGGCACAAAGAATGAACAGGTAGGATGACAACGAATCTCCTTGACGACAGACAGCCTCTGTGTAAATAGAACCATTTTTTAATGTTAGCTCATTTTTTAAATTAAAAACTGAAAAGTGTACTTTATTATCTCCCTTTATAGCAACACCTTTATTACAGAGAGGTCACACGTTTATATTATTTCGTATTGTTTCAATGTATATAGAATCTAAAAAACTATATTTACATGTAATTTGCTTAAAAAGTATAAATCTATTCTAATTTGTTAGGTTATCTTTACCTTCTTTCGATAAAATGTGCGTTTAATGATTAAAATGGTTAAATGTTTGCTTCCATATGTTTTTTGAACTATTGAACTGTTATATGTTTACAGACTTACATTGCCATTTTGAATGCAATCAAATACAATTCAATTTTTCAATTCAATTCTTTATTCACTTTGGTTCATACATATAAACAGCATAAGCAACAGTTACAAAAAACATTTATATCAATGGCGACAGATCATCAAATATAATTCTAAACACGTATATATCAGGAAACGACTATATACAAACTATCTAACAGTGCGGTTTATGGATTTCTAACCAAAATATGAGTATACAAAATAATATACTAGATGTTACAGTATTATTATTAATAATAATAATAATAATAATAATAATAATATAATATAATAATAACAATAATAATTGTTTTGTAAACATCGTTTCAGAAAATTGTATAGCATGTTTATGTCTTTATACAAAAATAAAAAAAATAAAGTTAACAGGTTTTTAAACTAATTTCGTATTTCTGCAGCCCTACCAAAACGAAATGTAGAGCGCATTTTGTCAGTGTTATACATGTTTTGACCAAAGACGCACCGTTCTACCGAAACGAAATGTAGCACTGTGTTTGGCCATCTTTATTTAAATGTCTTAAGGAAGTTATTATACTCTTACATTCTTTATTATTTTATCCATGAATAAACTAAGTTTTTTTTGTTCCGCATACTTTTCAACTGATAATAATGATGTGAATTTCAGAATATTAGGGCGATTATAATAGAATTTATTTATATGTTTCTTCCTCATTTCACTAAATTCAGGACAAATTAAAAGATAATGAAATTCATCACCTATATCATTGCAATTTACACATTTTCTTTCGTTTACGGGTACCCCTCTCCATCTCCCTACTTCAATAGGCAAGCCTCTCGACCTCCCTACTTCAATAGGCAAGCGATGATTTCTAGTTATAAAAGCCATAAATCGTTTGCATAAAACGTCAGGCAATAGTTTTATATAGTTACTTTGTCTAAAATCTGTATTTAACAGTTTATACATATTAGTGTCTGATGTTCTATCAATTTCGGCCCTCCATTTTTGAATAAAAATATCTTTTAACCTTTGATAAGAAGACTTAATCATCCACTTTGAATTTGCAAACATCTGGCTATCCCAGATTCCCGAATAACCAGAAGAACATAGAATATCTTTCAAATTGTCCATCCATGCTGATTTTACTTTTCTAGATATATACAAATCGTGTAATAGCGAATACACCATGGATGATAGCTTATAACTCTCATTTCTATTAATATTTTCTATTAGTTTGTACCAATAAGGAATAATTTAGCTTTTTATGTCTATAGATAAAGGACGAATTCCAGTCTCTCCATATACCATATAAGAAGGAGTTGATTTCTTAAGATTAAAAATGAATTTTAAAAAGTTAAGCTGCACTCTTTCTATTACGTCAATATTACCAACACCCCAAGTTTCGCTACCGTATAGTAATATTGGTTTCACGGTTTTGTCAAAAAGATCAATTTGTATTTCAAAAGGAAGCGTTTTCGTAGTAAAGAAAACAGAGCTTTGTTTGATTGTTTTGCTATGTATTTTTGGTCTTACTGAATGCCCCACTTTTTGAAAAATATATTCCTAGATACTTATATTCTTGGACAATATCTATTTTATCATTTCCAATTTTGAAATTTATAGTTTGCGATGGGTTTTCTTTGCTAAAAACTATAATTTTAGTCTTGCTTACATTTAATGAAAGTTTCCAGGTATCACAATATTCTCTAAAACAATCAAGTGCCATTTGCAAATCTAATTCATTGTCACTAAAAATAACAGTATCATCAGCATATAGTAAAATAAATAACTTAAGATAATTATGTACATTGTTGATTATTAATCATGAGGGGCGTCCGTGACCGAGTGGTTAACGTCTCTGACTTGAAATCACTTGCCCCTCACCGCTGTAGGTTCGATCCCTCAGGGACCTAGGAATCTTTATGTGAGGAAGCTATCCAGCTGGCTTGCTGAACGGCAAGCAAGGTTGCTACTGGTATCATTTTATGGAATGCGTGTGTCGGAATCTCAAACGTGAAACATGTCACAAATGTAAAAACGGTTACAAATGTAAAAAAAAAAAGAATCACATATGTAAAAACATACGACAAATGTAACGCGTTTGGTGACATATGTCAAAAAAAAAGTGACAAAAGTGAAAAAAAAAGTTAACAAATGTAAAAAAAAAAAAAGTAACATATGTAAAAAAAAAAGAAAACAAATGTAAAAATGCATTTTTAAATGTTAATTTTATTTAGCTCAGTTGATCAAAGGTCATGACCATGACGTGGTGCGGCGTCCGTCCGTCCCTTAACTATTTTTGTAGCGACTACTCCTCCAAAACTACTAGATGTATTTTCATGAAACTTTACAGGAATATTGTCAATAACGTCTAGTTGAACTTATCAAAATATCACATTGATGTGAAATCCAAGATAGCCTCCAAAGGTAATAATAGCTTTAAAAAACAAGTTTATAGCGACTACTTCTTGAAAACTGTAACTGATATTGATATGGGATTTTTCTAGAATGATCATCATGATATGGTGTTGGTCCTTGTCAAAAATCATTTTGATTCGACGTTACACATGGCTGCCAGTGGCCATCCTTGTTTACATAGAGTTTGTATAGAAAACATTTGTAGCGACTATACTCCTCTGAAACTACTTAACGGATGTTCATGAAACTTCACAGAAATGTTGCTCTTGATGTCTAGTTGATCCTAGCAAAATTTATTGATATGGGACTTTTTATAAAATGATCAGCATGACATGGTTGACACTTAACATGGCTGCCAGTGGCCATATTTGTTTACATAGAGTTATATAGTAAAAACCTCTGAACCTACTTGACAGATTTTTTATGAAACTTCACAGGAATGCTGATCTAGCTATCAATACCTGTCAGAAGAGTTTCAAGGTCATTGACCTCTTGTTGTACTTGTATTCAAGGATAAACTTAAAGACATATTTCGAGCCTATTTTTAGATCACCTAAGCTATTCTTACCCTCAATATAGCAATGCTATACAAGTAAAAAACTAAGAGTGGCCTCAATTTATATACCTGAGTTGATCAGCCATGAAGCGTGCTGGCTGTAAATATTCAAGCTTCCCATGCTTTTTCACTGACCAAGTAGCGTTGGTAAATTTGTCTTTAAAGCGTTCGTACTAAACTTGAAAATCACCAACAGTACCTTTAATAATGAAATGCATTATTCTGTGGAACATTTGCTTTGCTTTTTGTTGTTTTAGTGTTGCATTTTTTGTCTTGCCTTTTCAAAAAAAAAAGTAGAGACGAGTATGTGTTAATTTTACTATGGCAACAAATACGAAGGCATCGTTCAGTTTTTGCTAAGTACAGGCACTATGGTTAACCTAGAGTCAAATTCTATAATCAGGTATTATTGCATAATTTCACTTATTCACAAAACTTACACATGATGACTCAAGCCACATAGCTACAAGAAATAAGTAAAGATCGCAGTCAAGGTCATCAAAACGGTGATCCTCATCCCATGTTCTTTTTAGATCACCTGAGCTGAAGGCTCAAGGTGATCTATTGGAAAGTGATCTATTGGAATCACACTTCATGTTGTCAGTTGTCTTGACCAAACTTCAAATGGATGATCCTTAGATGTATGCGTTTTAAATACTTTCTAGAACAGGCGACACGTGCACCAAAAGGCACCCATCTAGTCTAAGTAGTTGTCAGAATGATCGTGTTTTTCATGTTGATCAAGACTGTGTAGGCATGACATGAAATTCGATGGAATTCTTATGAAAAAAAAATGTTTTGGAATAAATCTTTTTATATGGTAAAATTCTACTTTTGGTTTTCATTTCCCCCCAAATAGTCAAACTATTTCAGACTTGCAGAAAGAAACTGGGAGTTAAGAAAAATAGGTTCCTGGTAGAAGTTATGATGACATGTACATTCAACTGATAAAACTGTTGAAAAAAATATTATCTATTTTAGAATCAATTTAACTTTTCAATGAGGAGCCCACGCGTTCACTATGTCTCAGTAGAAATGGCTATTCTGCCGTCTGAAAATACACTGATGGTAGTTGTCTCTCTTGTACTTTTTTTATACGCGAATGGTATGGGGTCATCCATAAACAATTACTCATTCCAGGCGATACTTTTGAAATTATAACACCCAAACAGGTACATTGCGCTTGTAGAAAGAAAGAACCTCATTGTTTTGGATGGTTGAAGGACAAGGTCACCATGCCTTTACGCAAATATGAATTATGTAGCATGATTTCAAAAGCATATACACCCACCATCAAGAAACGTCATGTATATTTCCCTAGGTGAGAGTAGGAACACTTGATTTGGGGTCTAGGCAGTGAAAGGTCAAGGTCACCATAACCTTGTATGGAAATATGCATTCCAAGCTATAGCTGAAACAATAAAACTCATGAAACTTCTTGGGTACATAGTCCTTGGTGAGAAGTGGAACCTATTGTGTTTGGGGTCAGTAGGTTAAAGATGAAGGTCGCTATGACCTCATGTAGCTATATTTATTCCACGTGATAACTTAAAAAACACGACACTAATCTTAAAACTTATAGAAACATTGCCCTTGGTCAGAGGAGGATCTCTGTTGATTTTGAGTTCACTAGGTGAAAGATCAAGGTCACAATAACCTCATAGGGGTATACATATTCCAAGTGATAACTCCAGGAGTATAAAACCTACACTCATGTATCTTTATAGGTCAATTGCCTTTGGTAAGGGAAGGAACCTTTTTGCTTTTGGGGATTGAAAGTCAAATGTCAAGGTCATCATGACCTTATATGCACATAAGCATTCCACATGACAACTTCAAAAGTATACAGTCTGGCCTTAAGGGTAGTAAAAGTGTGCATTGTCCGTAGTGAGAGGATGAAGCCTATTGTTTTGGGTAGGTCACCAAGGACACTTGGAACTGACAATTGCCGAATCCTGAGAAACATTCTCCAACCTGTCAATTGTAAGTATAAGGCTATCTTGAAACTTTACAGAAATAATACCCGTGTTAAAATATTAATTTTAGGGTCAGTAGGTCAAAAAGGTTAAGGTCACACTAACCCAATGAACCCAAAAACGTCTCTTGCGCTGTAATTTATTTACTATTATACCTTCAATCTTGAAACATACAAATACATGTAGTATCCATTTTTTGCAACAACTACCCTATTGCGTTCATGGTAGTAGGTAAAATGTCAAGGTCACTCTGACCTGATCATGAAAACATATTTATCGGATGTCATTCTTGGAACTATTTGCACTACAATATTAAAACGTTATAGTGCCCTTTAAATTATCAAAGGGCAGCTTCAACTGCTTTAAAATAATCTACGACCAGGTACGCCGCATTGGTTACAGAGGGTTCAACAACTGAGTATACACTGGAATCCTGACAGTCCCTCTTTTACCAAAGACTTCGAACAGAGTCCCAACACCACCCTACGGCCAGCCATTCCATTCAACAGCTTTCCAAATGTTCATATAGTAACAACGTACTGCTGTCAACTGGAATTTAATTATGTGCGCCTTTTTATAATTTATGCGGTGCGTCCGTTTTAGAGTGGTTGTTTAGAGTCCATATTTGCAAGAATTGACTAAAGCAACACAGAAATATGTCCTAATGTAGTGCATACTTATGTCCATAGAATATAAAACTGAATCACATGGTTTTAGTAGTATGTGTATTTTTGCCTATGCTTTTTCCAGATGACATCCAGTCACTTTAATATATTAAAATAGCATGTATATAGGTAGAGCCTCATTTAATAATTAAATCCAAATTGAATAGGCGCTGTCCCCTGTCAGTGTAATAATAAGGATCAATTACCCTTCATGGAAACATTTGCAGTGTCCAACAACAGATGTGCATTAGCACTTGACCAATATCACATTCGTGCTTTAAAGTCTAGTTTGCTAATAAACGTAAACTTGCGTTATTGTGTCGTGTTCATTATAAGCTGATAATCTAAGTCTATGTAAAACATGTGACCTCTGGACCGGAGCTAAATGTGACCCCAGGACCAACATTTGAACAGGCTTGGTTAGAGGACCATACGCTTATAGTTAATGCAAAATATTAAACCTCTGGCTCTTGTAGTTACAGAGAAGAAGATTTTTCCCCCTATATAAGCCTATGTAAAACTGTGAGCCCTGGCGCGGGGCTAAACTGGACCCCAGGGTTACCATTTGACAAACTTAGTAGAAGACATAAACTGATGCTACATGTAGTGCATGAGAGCTCTGTACCTTGTGGTTTCAGAGAAGAAGGGTTTTTAATGTATTTTTCCCCATATAAGTGTAAAATCTCAATATACAAATTTTGGACGCCCGGGGCACGATCATGTTTTATCCGAGGGACTTTATTTGAACAGATCTGATAGGCTAGGCGTTGGCGATCATTTTTAAAGAAAAATTGTCGAAATCTGTCCAGTGGTTCTTTAGAAGAAGACTGTTTAAGGTTTTGATAATATATGGTAATGGCGGCCATCTTAGACCTAATGCTAGCAAATCTAAAGAGCAAGTCATTTAATTATTATCCATGTGTTGTTTCGTCAAAATTGGCCAAACCGTGTCTGAGGAGAAGTCGCCACGGACGGACGGTAAGACGGAAAGACGGACGGACGGACGCCGCACCACGTCATGGTCATGACCTTTGACCAACAGAGCTAAAAAAAATGAACGTTGAAAAATGTATTTTTACATTTGTGTTCTTTATTTTTTTACATCTGTTACTTTTTTTTCTCACTTTTGTCACTTTTATTTTTTTTACACATGTCACCAAACGTGTTACATTTGTCGTATGTTTTTACATATGTTACTTTTTTTTTTTTACATTTGTAACCGTTTTTACATTTGTGACATTTTTCACGTTTGAGGTTCCTACCTGCGTGGTCCAGTGGTAGAGCGCCGGACTCCAGATCGAGAGGTCGTGGGTTCGATCCTCGTTGCGGCCACGTTATTTATCCTTGAGCAAGATAATTAATGCATATTGCTTAGTACTGGTTCTACCCAGGAAGCCATCGAGAATGATTAAGTTGCAAGAACTGGTTTCGCAATCGATGTAAAATAAATATGTTTAAACTAAACTATCTTTTATAAAGACTATGGCGTGACCCGGCCACGTTTTGAACACACGACTCCCTCATGTGAAGTGACCGGCCACGTATTGAACTCACGACCTCCCCCATGTGAAGTGAACCGGTCACGTATTGAACCCACGACCTCCCGCATGTGAAGTGACCCGGTCACTTATTGAACTCACGACCTCCCCCATGTGAAGTGACCCGGTCATGTATTGAACACACGACCTCCCGCATGTGAAGTGACCCGGTCACGTATTGAACTCACGACCTCCCCCATGTGAAGTGACCCGGCCACGTATTGAACCCACGACCTCCCGCATGTGAAGTGGCCCGGCCACGTATTGAACCCTAGACTTCCCGCATGTGAAGTGACCCGGCCACGTATTGAACCCACGACCTCCCGCATGTGAAGTGACCCGGTCACGTATTGAACTCACGACCTCCCCAATGTGAAGTGACCCGGCCATGTATTGAACCCACGATCTCCCGCATGTGAAGCAAACGCTCTGCCAATAAACCACCGTCATATTTACTGACGTATTTTATCCTCTATAGATCCTAGGTTCTATAAATCTTAGATTACACAGTTCGGCCATATTGAATTTATCTCCATCCCACCTCACCACCCAAAGCACTCTCTTATGTTATACGTCTTCTGATTATAATTTAAAACGGAATAAAATAGTATAGTATTATTATATTAGTATAGTATAATTATTCTATTATTAATTTAATAAATGTCAACATGGAGGCTGTGAGGAGATAGGATATATAAACCGTGGAGTAGTGGGATAATTATATCGCTGTATTGCCTCATTTATATACATATTAAAACGTACGAAACATTGTTAGACCTATACAAGAAATGAACAGTCAACAGCGACAACATGTACAGTTTACGAAGCAAAGTAAATATCCTTCCCTTCGTCCCAGCTATCCATAAATCCATGCATACATTCTTAGGCAATGCCGAACGTCGAAATTGCAGTATACTTACACATTAAAAAAATAAATAAAAAAATAAAAAAATAAATAAATAAACAAACAAACAAATAAATAAATAAATAAATAAATAAATAATAATAAATAAATAAATAAATAAATAATTAAATAAATAAACATAACCGAATTAACCATCTTTTCAATAACCTGTACATTAAGAATTTCCCTACTGTCGGCGCGACATCAATAGCGACATTTATCCTGTAATCAATCAGTCTGTGAAGAGCTATACTATGACCCGTTGATTAAACCTTAAGCTATAATATGCCCCGTTGATTAAGCTATAATATGCCCCGTTGATTAAACCTTAAGCTATACTAAGCCCCGTTGATTAAGCTATAATATGCCCCGTTGATTAAACGTTAAGCTCTAAAATGTCACGTTCATTAAACTTTAAGTTATAATATGCCCCGTTGATTAAACCTTAAGTTATAATATGCCCCGTTTTTTAAACGTTAAGCTATAATATGCCCCGTTGATTAATCCTTAAGTTATAATATGCCCCGTTTTTTAAACGTTAAGCTATAATATGCCCCGTTGATTAAACCTTTAGTTATAATATGCCACGCTGATTAAACTTTAAGTTATAATATGCCACGTTTTCTAAACCTTAAGTTATAATATGCCCCGTTGATTAAACCTTAAGTTATAAAATGCCCCGTTTTTTAAACGTTAAGCTATAATTTGCCCCGTTGATTAAACCTTAAGTTATAAAATGCCACGTTTTTAAACGTTAAGCTATAATATGCCCCGTTGATTAAACCTTAAGTTATAATATGCCGTTGATTAAACCTTAAGTTATAATATGCCCCGTTGATTAAACCTTAAGTTATAAAATGCCACGTTTTTTAAACGTTAAGCTATAATATGCCCCGTTGATTAAACCTTAAGTTATAATATGCCCCGTTGATTAACCTTAAGTTATAATATAAGTTGATTAAACCTTTTAGTTATAAAATGCCACGTTTTTTAAAAGTTAAGCTATAATATACCCCGTTGATGAAACCTTAAGTTATAAAATGCCACGATTTTTAAACATTAAGCTATACTATGCCTCGTTGATTAAACGTTATGCTAACATATGGCGCTTTGATTAAACCTTAAGGTCATACTACACCAATTCATTTTCCATAGGTCTGCCTTATAGCTCTAAGCTCTGTACTAAGTTCCCTAATATAGGAAGCTATATTTTTTATTACTTGTTTTGAAAGACCTATCTTAGTTTTATCAAAAAAACATACAGAAGCCATACATTGAGTATGTTTTGAAAAAGCTGTTTGGGTCGGATGGTGCTGACCCACCTACTTGCATGTAGAAACATGAGGAAAGTGTAAAATATACTTCTTTCTTTGATTATGCAACACATTATGAATACATTGCACAAATGTATGATTTAACCTTTATAAGTACTCTTCAAGAGTTGAATTTTAATTTTTTAGCAAGATTTTTTGGTTTGATTACCTTGACAACCAATCAAAATTAAGAGATTCTGTGTAATAGCTCCGAATTTACCCTGGAACTTTTTCCCTGCCCTCTGATTGGTTGGTAATTGGTGTAGTCTGATCTTAAAGGGACACTGTCCGTAAGTAAGCAGATATTGATCATAACCAAATAACTGGCTGACTTTTATTCAGTGAAATGTATACATGAAAACATGAGGATAGACCCTAAGAAGTATGTAGGAATACATTCGTGAGTTTGGAAAAAAAAAGTTTTAATTATTATATGTAAATAAAGTGGGACCCACAATATTTACCTTTTTCTGCGATCACGTGACTTCCATTAGCGCATTAGGTTTTGACCACAGTATGTATTGCGACATATGTATAGCCCGCTTAGCTCAGACGGGAGCGTTGTCGACCACTTTACGCTCACGTACACTATTATTACGGCGAGAGTAATTTTAGTTTGGGCTGCGAGTTCAAACGCACAAAGCGGATTTACTTTTTTTTGTACCGCGATTGAATTCCGTGAAACAATCTTGCTTTTAGTTAGTAAATATTCAATAATGTTTAGTGTGTAATGTTTGCGAACATAATTAGTGTGTGTTTTATAAGCTAAAAGTTACGGACAGTGTCCCTTTAAGCCAGTATGTGTCAATAACTATATTGAAACATACAATAACTTACACTATCAATTCAACCATATGCAACAATGTTGAATTGGGTTTAACGGTGCACCAACACAAAACGTTGTACGGCGCCAACAGGAAAGAACATTCCAGACTCACTCTCCATTTGTAAATATCAAGATAAAAATATGCAGAATAGGCATATAACCTTCTAATCCGTAGGACTGATGAGATGCTGCACATTATATTGTAAGCATTCCATTTTTCGCTAGAGCCACATTAGTTTTCTACCGTCACTCAAGCAGCACCGAAAACTATAAGGGACATTAATACGGGGAGACCTCTGCCAGGATAAGAAGTGGCCCTGCCGAATGAAAACGCATTTAAAGTTGTGTGTGACCTCAAAAATAATACAGGAAAGTGCGAAAAGTTCACTTAAAATGAAAAACAACAATTAAAGTGTAATATTGATTTCGATTTCAAATATTATAAATAGTACAAACTTAAAAAAAAAAAATTCAAAGTTTTAAACGACTGACGATTATAAATTTCAAATTTGCAATTTTAATTCCACAAAATGAATAAGAAAAAGTACGAAAATTATGGAAAACACCAACTGGGTTTGCATTGCTTACAATTACGACTATTGCATTGGAATGAATACTATTATTCAATCTCTCGGACTTATTTTAAATATGCCATGTTTATGAAAATAAGAAGAATGCACGTGTGTACGTCAAAAACTGTTGAAAATATAAATTAATTTAGTATACAATACCTATTTAACCACACACAAACTTATACTACGACACAAAGAGCAATGAATTTAAATGATGAATATTTAGACAGATTTTTACATTTTATCGCACATAATTTTCAATAAGTGTACCACATCAGTAAGAATGGATAATTTTACTTCAAGCACTGATTTAAGCATTTATTGAAATTGCTTAACTACATTACACATACAATACATAGTTCAATAGATGCAAACAACTAGGAAACAATGTTTTTTTATGCTATCTAGGTTTGCAATTGACATTTATATTTTTTAAAATACTGCAATTTATAATGAGTGACATATTTATGTTCATCCTCAAAGTGGTTATAACATTATAATAATTAAAAATAGCTATATTTAATAATATAATATGCATACTAATTTTCAGTACAGTATACAACGAAGTTAAGAACATGCGTCAGAGTTCCAGAGAATGTGTGTGCAGTGGGAGGTATGTTTTATGTGTATGTGAGCTGTGTGCGTTTGTATTTTCACGTTGCATACATTTTAAATATATTTGAACTGTGACATATGAACTAACGCTATATATCAGTATATAACGAGAAAAATGTGTTTACGTCAGACACAACTGTATTGAATTCGATTTTACAGCCGCACCAACAGCTAAGGTCAAGGAAGACCCCAGGTACCACTGTGGGCAATTTTCGTGTGCCGGCGGCTCCCTGGCTAGAACCACCGACGTTCCACAAAACAGGTGGATGGCTTCCTCACAAAAAAGTCAGGCATACAAAATATGGTATGTTCTGTTCTTTTCTGCTATCATCATGATCATATTATCGATAAACTAAAACAATGACGTATAGTGCCTCATTCAATAGTACCTCTTTCTGGTCCGTAGTCTGATAAATTAGTGCTAACCATTAACGGGGCACTCCACAGTTTAATATACATTTCTCAATAATCAAACCCATGACAAGCCCTTAGCTAGATAGTTTCGCATTTTTCTATTTATAGCCCCCAAAAATCCAAAGAATGCATATTCCAATACACCAAAATAAACTTAGAAGTAATCAAAACTGAAAAAAACATCAAACATGTGCTTCATAATTATATAAATACCATCCATGGACCTTAAAGATGCTAAGTTGATTTCTTTCTGATTTACACCATGGACATTCGTGCGAAACTGAGAAGTGCCCCCTAAGCAGTTCTAAGCACTTCTAAGCACTTAACTAGTTGTATAATATTTAGTAATCAAATTTGCACATACGCGCATGCACACACGCACGCACACACACATGGCGCACACTCACACACACACGCGCACACAGGCACACACACACTTAAATGTTATATCTGTACTGTATAGTCTACATTGACGAAGCATACTATTCCAAAGAAAGTTGTAATTAAATGTGTACAATAAACATACATATACACTGGACAACATTTATAAGTATCCCGATTTGAAATGCAAATAAAACAATTTTTTTATCATAGTTTGCTCAAATTTTGAATACATACTTTAACGCCGAATGTAATTCGATTATGAAATTGATAATTTATTTTATTTGATGAATCTGTTAACACTTTTGTAAAGAAGAGTTTTCATACGATTTTTGTCAAAAAAGTGTACATTCTATTAAACTATATGAAATATAATGTATACGTGTCGCCTAGTGTATCACGACTGACAAAATAGTGTATGAATACGGACAATTTAAAGGTATCACATTTAAAGGTGACGTTCACTATTCTAAGTTCTAACACAAGTGTTATTTTAAAGGCAAATCTGTTTTGCCATGTATGGCATATTGATTAATATGCATGTAGAGCTGTTTTAAATTAAACTTGTTTTAGAATAGTGCAACAACACCTTTTCATTCACTAATTTACAATTAGCTTTACACAAAGGTTAAACAAGAGATTTTGGGTAAATAATAAGCAGAGATATGGTTAGCCCATACTTCAAGTTTACAATACACAAAACAATATTCGTTTACCAATAAGTCCTAGGGTATGGTCTCATCGAGTTGGTTGATTTCAACTTCGAGATGGACGAAGTCCATCGAGGTGTTTCAACCAATAACGAGATGAAACCATACTTTATTTGTTTTGTAGCATGTCCGTTTTGTAGCATGTCCATTTCAGTTGTCTGCCATACTCTCACTTCCAATAAGTAATAGATAAAGTCCATTCTCAGCTCGTTGGCTTATTTGAATACCGATACGGGCGTAGCCCATCGAGGTGTCTAAATAACCAACGAGCTGAGGCAGACTCTAACTTTTTTTTATCATGGTGTACTTAGTAACACTGTGACGTCATAGTGACCGTACTCTAAATTCAAATATCTGGAGTAGTTGTAGTAGTACGGTATAGCCACGCCCATTTAGTTACCCTAAATTAAACGATTTAATGTTCTGCATTCGTCAAAGGAAATGTCACCGACCATGCTACAACTGGTAGTTAGAGAACACCATTTGTTCTCACAGGTATTATTTTCAATTAAACTATTTACGCCTGTGCAAATACAGAAGAAATTTCAATGACCATGCTACAAGTTTAAAAGAACAAACCATCTATCACGAGGTCATATTTTAAATGTCCACAGTATATCATATAACCAAAAGTAAAGACATTGTATTTCATGCTAAATTATGTGACATAAACATATTTTCACTGTCATTTTTCATTGTTATTTTTCACTGCCAGGACTACTTTTTCCAATGTCAAAAACATTTTGTTCTTTTTAGAATATATCTGGTGTCATTTTTCATTGTTAGTTTTCACTGCCGGGACTACTTTTTCCAATGTCAAAAACATTTTGTTCTTTTTAGAATATATCTGGTGTCATTTTTCATTGTTATTTTTCACTGCCGGGACTACTTTTTCCAATGTCAAAAACATTTTGTTCTTTTTAGAATATATTTGGTAAACATATAATCAGCTTGGAGATGGTCTAACTACAAATGAACTGCAAATTAAGTATTTTAGGAAGTGTTATAAATACGGTGCAGATGTCAGTTTGTCGGTTCGATATTTTTTTTCAGACGTTGCTATATAAGTAATATCTTTGGATTGGAAATAACAAAGAAAATTAGTAGAGTTTATTGAAATCGGTCAAGTATTTTGAAAACAGGATTTTAACGAGCCTTCATAAACGTTTATTGTATATATACGGCATTAAATAAAAATAAAACGTGCTGCTTGGCCGCGCGAATAAATGGAAGGGTTTCAACGATTAGCACGGGCGATCTAAGAATTATCCGAATGATATGTCCCCTTGGCTTGGGTTCCAGTCTATAGTTTAAAACAAATATCAACCGCTCTTTTAAGAAACGTTCAGTCATAAATCTCGACAGTGTCTGTGTGTAGCAGTGAGGTCAATATAAACTTTATAGTCCTGCCAAAGTGGAATACTACCATGTGTAATTATAAGATTGCGTTATCAAAGCGAAAAACTCAAAGAAACTGTTCATTGCTATCTTACCATGTGCAATAATGAAAACCATATAAGAGTCGCTGCCGTTCCGTCAGCGAACCACGCCGCAGACACATGCAATGGTACACCACGCATTAACAGACACCGAACTGACCATCCTCGCACTACCCTTTATATGCTGATCGTGAAGCAATGGAGCTACTAATATGATTGTATGAAGTCTTTGGTTTGGCCCAGTCGGGGATCGAATCTATAACTTCCCGCATGCGTGTAGGACGGTCTACACTTACATCACCTAGGCAACAAATAGTGTAGGACGGTCTACACTTACATCACCTAGGCAACAAATAGTGTAGGACGGTCTACACTTACATCACCTAGGCAACACATAGAGTAGGACGGTCTACACTTAAATCACCTAGGCAACAAATAGTGTAGGACGGTCTACACTTACATCACCTAGGCAACAAATAGTAACATTATTAACCTGATTGATTTATTTCCGAAAAAAAAACACGCAGTAAGAGAGCGAGATTTTTTTTAATAAAGAGATTACACCCAAGCATAGATCTTCATACGTATTTAGTTCTATGATCCGAGCCAAAGCAGGTTGAATGTTTTCAATATCTTCTCGAAGGTGATGATGTTATTGTCAATTACCTGTTGGTTACGTACCAGTGTATCGCCATTATGACCTCAGCTATCGTCGTGCGTGATTTATGTGATTTATGTGGTTGCAGGGATTATTGGCTACAATATCAATGCGCGGAGGTTGATACACAGATGAGTGCGTAAGCACCGTCTGGTGGGATACAATGCGAAGTAACCCAGTGGGTCTCGAATCCGTGATCTCTGGATTCCTGATAACTGAATGATTAACCACTACTCAGTACTCACACAGTCGCTCGTTGTACTTGTAATATTTCAAATTCTAAATTGTGTCTACTTTCCCTTGTATATGAAGGTTTGTGTAGAATATTCCCTTGCATATGAAGGTTTGTGTAGAATATTCCCTTGCATATGAAGGTTTATGTAGAATATTGCTATTAAAGGGCCACGTATCAATACACACCATACGCCTGCAAACATGTATTATAGTGTACTTATACTTATCAGTATTCAATAAGCTAATACTTGATTTCTTTTTGGGTAAACAATAAAATAAGATTGTAGTATGCCCTTTTAAGAAAAAAATAAAATTGAAATTTAAAGCAAACTAGCTTTGATATTAATGGTGCCATGTTTGAATTAACGTTTACTAATTATGTAAGTCTTAATTTGTGTCAAAAGTTTTTTTTCACCATTTTTTCATTTCTCTTTCTGTTGTTGATTAAGGACCGTGTGTTAAAAGGGGGGTACATCATACTTTATGGATACATTTGTTTAATACAATTTTTTTCATGGCATGACCAATTTTAAAACGTGAAATGATAGATGGAGCATTAACAGTTTCCTATAATATAGAGCAACAATAAATAATTCAAATTACAACAAATCTTATCAGACCATAGTTGAATACCAAAATCATAAATAGCTATCATGCGGATCACCTCGGTGATCTCTGCGATAACGTTGCCATTCATTGTGATCATTTTGCCGCCATGTTTAATATAGCTAACCATGGCTCGTAAATACATTCTTCGGGTCTTTTATTTTATATGTTCCGTGTCATTTCTTTCGGTTGTTTATAGTTCATTTGGTTTATTTTTTAACAATTTGATACAGAAATAATGTCTTTAAACAATTCTGAAACAAAAACCAATCCGATGTACTCCCTTTAATGGTGTATGCCAATATGAATATTCGTGGCCTGGAACTTATGAGTCGGCTTACTGGCACATCGTTCCCGTTATTGTCACGAAGTCCGCTGTAACGTGTTCTTAAACATAATAAATTGAAAAAGAATATTTCAAGAATATGCGTATTTACTATTTTAAATATTTACACTATTAACATATCTATTACATTCAACACAATGACTTTGGCTCAGCATATGACTGCGAAGAAATGGTTTCGAAACTTGTATATACATATTCTATCATTAATTACGACCAACTACATAAATACAATATTTTAAGTTTATGGCAATTTATCAAGTAGTTTCAGACGAGTTGTCGCCACAACCGAAGGTTACGGACAGACAGACGTTTGGACGGATATGCAGACCGAAAGACGGGACACTTAATTTAAGTTCCATTTACTTTAAAGAATCTGCTGTATCACATAACAGAAAACACATTCTACATGTATTATAACAACTATGTATTATAACAACCATGTATTATAACAACCATGTATTATAACAACCATGTATTATAACAACTATGTATTATAACAACCATGTATTATAACAACTATGTATTATAACAACCATGTATTATAACAACCATGTATTATAACAACTATGTATTATCACAACCATGTATTATAACAACCATGTATTTTAACAACTATGTATTATAACAACCATGTATTATAACAACTATGTATTATAACAACCATGTATTATAACAACTATGTATTATAACAACCACGTATTATAACAACCATGTATTATAAAAACCATGTATTATAACAACTATGTATTATAACAACCATGTATTATAAGTTCGAAAATAAAAACACATCACAGAATAGGATGTAAACAGTATAATGTAATCGTTATATAACAATGTATGTAAGTTGAGTAGTGCACATGTACCAATATATGCGGTGTTGCCGGTGACTTACTGTCAGAATTTCGATAAAAACAGTTAATTCCGACAATTTCATACATACTATACTGTTTTTGCGTGCTTTCCCTATGTAGTAATGGCTTTTTTTTGTTCCCCATAACGTCACTACCGGTTATACGAGGAAGAGTTTTCCCCCTTAGATTTTTTCGATGTTTTAGCAATGGCTGTTCGCCTTTTCGTTTTTTATCTTTAAAAACATATTTTCACTAAACATACATCAATAGCATAGTAAACATACATCGTATTTATAATGATAATTAATTATTAAAAACATATCAACAGCGAATTTGTTGATTTAGGACAATGTTCATCTTTAAGTCGCTCTTAACAATCTTTCAGTCATATCACGCCGATGTCAACTTTATAGCGCTGCCACACTGGAATACCACGCCGTAGACACCTAATATGACATTCCACCGTCACAATATACAGACACCGGGCCGACCAGGCATAGAACTACTCTGTATTTGCTGAAAGTCAAACAAGGGAGTTACTAGTTCCATTTGGTATGACCCGGCCGGGGATTGACCCCACGACCCACGTATGAGAGACGGACGCTCTGTCACTAGGTCATGCCCTGGTGTGCTTTAAAACAAGGAAAAACAGACTAGTAAAAACGTAATACAAAAAAGGAATATTGCAAACGGGCACGTTCGGGCGTGATCCAAAATGGCTGTTTCTTAAGTTGGATATGATGTCGAATTTCATGTTTAAACACATTCAAATTTGTATTTTAATTTGCAACTCTTCACATTGAAACTACTTGGCATTTTAAAAGTACTTTAACTCAGACGAGGACATGCACTATTTCAGGCGTGATTAGTCTACATGTACCTTTATTGAGCCCCAGATCGTTGTTAGATGAAAACAAGTACTGAGGATATGATGAATGCATCGTCCAAGCACACCCTGAGGCACGCGCAACAGTCACTGTATAACCTGCATCTCCATTACAACCGCCATAGTTTTGCACCATGAACCGTCTGGCGGGCACCCTGGTAAAAACGATATGTACGATTATTGAAAACAAATATTGCGGATAATATGTATGACTTTCAGAATTACACTAGGAAATAAAAACGTCATAACGGTCACGTGCCTGACATATTTACTACAGTCGAAATATCTCCCGTGCGTCATGAAACCGTCTTTGTAAGTTTCATTCCTGGTATTAACAATATGAAATATGAAGGCAGAACAAACAGTGATTCAAATATGAATGGCTTTCAAAATTACACAAGGTAATAAGCGTCATAACAGATTTGTGGCGTTTATCGTCATTTTGGCATATATGTTAAACTATAAACGAGGGTCGATTTTTTTATGGGAGAGGCAGACCACCCCGTTTTTTCTTGGTAAACCAGTACTGTATACCTCTCGCCATCTGTATGAATCGACACTTTCTCACCTGACGAGCTCCCAGGACGAGCTCCCAGTGAGATTCGCAGTCGTGAGAGGCGAGAACATTTTTGACGTAGCGTCTTTACTATCCCGGACACGGAGGCGATACCTGTGTATTTGGCATAATTGTCATATTTATTACAGTCACAATGGCTATGTTTAACTTGTATTCAAAGTGATTAACGATATGTCGATGTGTAATTTTTATAACAAAGCACAATGTAATGTATATATACTGAGGGGAAAACGTTTAGTAATTTTTTTAGATGAAATAATACTAAAGAAACGTTCGAAGATGTTCGACTGTTAGTGATGTGTGTTTAATAAAATATTTTGTCTATGGCAATAGTTTCTTGATTTTACAACCAAAAATGTATCATTTCCAGGGTGCAACAAAAACTTGCTAACTTTTTCCCCTCAGTATACAATCGTTACCAACAAAAATGAGGTATCTTGTAACAACGGTGTTATACATTCACATCTCGGTAAAATCTTCGAAGCATAACTCCAATGTAACGTGAAGGTTTCCATATTGGTTAAGTTATCCTAACATGACTTCCTTACATTCCCGTCAAAACGAGTTGCAACAAATCTGATAAGATTCGTCCCTCGGGTTTTCTGGTCGTACCATAGATTGGGTTTCTCTTTAGCTGCAACTACTATGGTTGTTCAGTACGATTCTGGATATATCCTGAGATGTTTATTATTTTGTATGTGTTTCTTTAGTTAGTTTCTCTGGATGTGGACAAATGTTAGAGAATTCCTTTTGATGGGATGTAGTTTTGTTTACACTGTCTTGTCTATTTGGGCGCTGAAGACAGGATAATAGCGAGGATTGTGCGCATATAAAATCGATTCAAGCTAACCAGTGGGCCTTATTGCTTACTGACCGTTCCAAGTCGGTAACCCTGTCCTCACCACCCTTTCTGTTGTTTTTTGTCTCTTTCATTGTATTATCAAGTCCTTGTTTGCAGTACAGTGCGGACCTACGATGCCATTGCGTTCGGACGCTGTGGTTTCTATAGGACCCTATATCTCATTTTTGCATTCAAAATCAAAGTTATCATCAAAGTTGTCATGTAACTTGTTGCTCCGTCTATAGTTTATTTACATGAGAACAGTGATAAAACCTTCATCTGTATTGTAAATAACACAAATACAACGGAAATTATACACCAATATGCGTGACTAACGGTCATATTGTGTATATAGCAACAGCTAAGCCGTTGCGTTCCGGCTAACACAATGTCAAGATTTTTCTGTATTGCTAAACGTGTCTCAGACGTCAAATGTGCGAATGGCGAACTACTGTACTAAGGCTTTGTCCGTCTCCCTTCCGTCCGTCCGTCTATTCGTAATTATTCCCTCCGTTAACATCTATTTGGTTTACAAAAATAAAACTCAGACTTTTTAGACCATCAGATCTTAGACAGCAATTATATATACATGATATCCACGAGAAAATGACCTATTGTTTGTGGCGCTTATTTCAGTTTAAGGGTTTTCTGAAGTAACTTGAGCAATTTAAATAATACGTAAATCAGTTATATATCATAAGAACTGGCATTTTTAGTGGTAAATAAAACTACTTTACTTTTGAAAATCGGTTGAGAAATAAATATTTTACAGCCAAAATGATTTTTTGATGGGGTTTTTCCTATGTAAATTCCTTGTTGGTTGGACAGCAGAAAATTACGAAATTTCAAATAACTTCAGAAATCCTTCATATTTTGCTATAAAACTTTCAGGGTGTCTTAATTTACTGATATCCAACAATTTAAAAACATTTTTGGATAAAATTTCTAAAAAAAATATTTTTCAATTTTTTCATTTAGAATTTTGCATTGAAAATGACCCATCAAAAACAGCTTTTGCACATGAAACTTTTTTTTCTCAACCAATTTTGAAAAATAAGGTATTTTTATTTACCACTAAAAATGTCTATTTCACTGATATACAACTTATTTAGGCAGTAGATTAATTTCATCTTAAAAGTCCAAAAAACCTTTGGCTGAAACAAGCGCCCCAAACAATAAATGCAAAGTCGAATGTGAAACAAATGTTTTATTTATACTTCGCGTGGCGAGTGAAGGCCTCATCCGCATTTCCTATGCCTCTTTGCGATTTACTACCAAAGATACAATTATAAACAACGTTTGAAATGTCTAGCGCCTACAGTTTGTGAGAAAGTGACCTAAATGCAAACATTATTACGTTATCTTCCCTTTGCTTGGAGGGTGTATGTCACATCTGCATGTCCTGTATCAAGTTGCGACGTGCTACCCAAGATAAATTTATAACAAACGTTTGACAGTTCTCGCGCATACAGTTTGTGAGGAAGTGATCTAAACGCAGAAGTTGAATGTAAACATTATTAAATTATCTGTCCTTTGCTGAGAGGGTGACGGTCACATCCGTATTTCCTATGCCACGTTGTTTGAAAGGTCTAGCGAATACAGTTCGTGGGAAAGTGACCTAAACGTAAAACTTGAATGTTGACGTCACCGTCGCCTTCGCCAGAAAGGCAACATTTTTCTCTTCGAAAAAGGCAATACAATAAAACCACTGAATGTGTAGCTAGGAGTTCTATAAATAGATTCAGTATACACAACCAAAGCATTGAGTTCCTCTGGTCATGTCGTAGCTTTGTGCGTATACTACGTATGGTTCGCACAGAGCTACCCAGTGCATACGGCTCTAAGTGAATGTAATTCTTTGCTTTACTACAAACCATTATAGTTTTGAAGAAAATAAATAAAGGGCCCTGATTAGTTTGATGAATGCAATGTAAAAAGAATTGTGGATCATTATACAAATCTTTCATGGGTAGCCGGTGAAGATCGGGAATTCCAACATGAGGTATAATTGTTTTTATCGTAACCGAGGCTCTGCCGAGGTTCCGATTAAAACAGTTATACCGAGTGTTGGAATTTCCCTGTCTGAACCGGATACCCAGGATTGATACTTTTTCATGCATATAATATGATAAATATAATTAAAGATCCTACTCGTGTAACTAACACTTCAAGCCCTTTAATAGATCCAATCGCTATTTCTGATTCTGGCGTTTATCAAACAGCAAATCTTATCAGTGGTCGTTATAGTACATTTGCTTTCATTGAAAGCGATATTTGTATAAATATATCGTTTCAAAGAAGAGTCTGGAATTACAAACGCGCTGATTTTGAAAAGTTGAATAATTTAATTAGATTAACAGACTGGACTTTTCTGCATACATATTCTGCAGACATCACTGCAAATAGTTTTATTGATAAACTCACCAATCTCATGAAGGAATGCATTCCAACTAGTTTCGTAACAATTCGTCCAAATGATAAGCTTTGATATAATTCAGAAATTCGACTTGCACCTCGTAAACGCGATAGAAAAAAATCAATAGCTTTGCTTACAGGCAATCAGTCTGATTGTCGCCTATATAAAGACCTTCGAAATAAAGTTAATAATATGCAAAAAGCATGCTAAAGAAATATTTTTTATCATCTTGAATTTTCCCTAAGTGATATGAATTCTGCAAATCCTCGACAGTACTGGAACATAATCAAAATGTTAATGTTAATTAAAGAAAACGCTAACAGTTGTAACATCATACCACCTGTAAAGAACAACGATGGTTTATATTCTGTATCTGTCGGGGAAAAGGCAAATGTATTGAATGACATTTTTACATCAATAACACACATTATACAGACTTTCGAAAAGTAATTTTGTCTACATTTTACTACATTTTTCTGGATAGGACCTTATCTTTTTACATTGTACATAACATTTAACTATAATCCGCTCACCCTTCGAGGCTGAACAATTGTGTTTGTTGGTCAAGTATTTTCGTCCACGACGTCTTGTCTGGTATGATGTTGTCTTTGGCAAACCAGTCGAGATGGTTGGCATTATTAGCACGGAATGTTACATAAGCAGCTTCAACATTGTCTTTATACAGAGAGTACCTCATCTGTGTATAGTATAAAAAGCATACTAATAATAAC
The DNA here is from genome assembly GCA_037043455.1 of Cyrtodaria siliqua. NCBI lineage: Eukaryota > Metazoa > Mollusca > Bivalvia > Adapedonta > Hiatellidae > Cyrtodaria > Cyrtodaria siliqua. The sequence continues at coordinate 101,177 of JAWPHD010007512.1, read as the reverse complement.
AAGAAGAAACTGATGCAAAGCATCAGGGCGGCGCAGAATGTTTTCAAAAGGAGGAAACAAACATGTGTATTTATTTGCATATTTTTATTATATAACAACAAAAAATGTAGAAATGTTTTAAAAAGTATAAAAAGTTATATGGCAACAGTAAGCAATAGTAACTTGAGGACAAGGCACATACTTAAGATATCAAACATATTTAAGTGTTTGCATTAATTGCTGAAGATATATAATTCTAGAATGTTATGAAGATTTTTAGAATGTTGAGGTTGTTTGAATTAAGTAAAAAAAATATCAAAAAAGAAGCTGATATGATCAGTGAAATGTGTACTATGACAAATGGCTAAGGTAGGTGGACATGTATTCGGAAGAAGTAGTTTATAGTGGTAAGATATCACACAGTTTTGTTTTTTGAATGTTTGACACTGATTTTTGTCGTAGTTGTGTGCAACGTAGGACTGGTCATGATATTTTCCTGGGTGGAATGCAGTATTGCATGACATGCGTCAGGCAATAACATGCTCAACCAAAGTTTCAAAGCTGTATCTGTTATAGTTACTGAAAGAAGTGTACCTTAACATAATACTGAAATAAGTGTACCTTAACATAAAACTTAACCAAATACGCAGACGCGTAAGTCGTATTTTTTTCCAAAAACATACCGGCTAAAAAGTGGACCTTAACGACAAACTTAACCAATACACTAAGTCCAAAAAGGGGCATAACATTTGCAGAAAGCAGCACAGAGTTATGAAACCTGATATGCTGGGTCATGTTATGATGTAGAACAACTGTATAAAGTTTCAAAGTTGTAGCTGTAATAGTGACCTAATATATGGACCTATGACATAGCGCCAATTTCAATACACCAATTTCAATACAACAACACGATCTTATGGTCAGTCGTTTACCCCCAACATTTTGGCCAGTCTTTCACCCCAACATTTTTAATCACGTGCTACTCCATATGTCACGTGCTCCTCCATTATGCAGCATCAAAAATCAAATACAAATATAGGCTGCGCGCTCATGGCGCGCCGCCAACAACAACAACAACAATAATAATAATTTATAATAATAATAATAATAATAATAATAATAATGATAAACCGTATTTAAAGTCTTAAACACACATATACTGAAAAAAATAACTTTAGCATATAAATAGCATGGTTAATTCCATTGAACAGATTCAAGGCTATGTGCTTCAGCCGCCGTTAACAATATAATTAACATAAATATATGCAAGACATTATGTTTAAACGATATCTGCGAAAAAAGTAGCGACATGTTTAATTTACCCGCTTTACAGAAATCATAATTTCGTTCTTATTTCAATATAAAGGGAGATACTTTTAAAATATAAAACTTTGATTCGTAATTTCATTATAATGACAAGGTTAATGTCAATTGTTTTTGCGTTTTTTTTTCACTCGAAACTCAGAATAGTTATTTAATAAAGTTTAACCCTGTTCTTGATAATATTCTTATTTTTAATTTGAAATATGTTGTTTTATATAAACGGGAGATAACTCTGATACTTACTTTGAGTCACACATAATAAGTGAAACACAAGAACACCTTCTGTCATGCCAAAGTCATCAAATAATTCACATTTATAAAATAAACATTCAGTTTCATTAAGCTAGATATGCAAAAGACCGTGCTAAACTTATTATTTTCAATTAACATAAGCTGGTGTGGTGTGGTACCATCTCAGATTCTTCCCGGTCCGAGATTCAATTTTGAGGTCGAATTGGTGAACATGTTATGCACTGAGCTCAAAGGACAGGCGACATATGTTTTTTTTTTAATTTTAGTCACCTCATGAAGACCAGGGCTCGAATTCATAAAGTGGAAAACTTTACTTAAGTCAAAAATTAAGATTTTTACATATTTTTAAATCGCCTTATTTACCTCTTAGGAACACTACAAACCATCTATTTTAAGATAAATATTTAGCTGTAGATTGTATTTATCCATAACCTTATTAGAAATATTAAGAAAACGTCTTCAATCGATAGAAAAAGCTTTTTTTTTTTTTTTTATACAATCTGAATTAAGATAAAATATTGCTAAGAAGCTTATGAATACGGACCCAGTTTTCTTGCATACCGGACAAGGATATCTGTCATTTTACCGGGGCTAGATATTTCCATCTCACACTAGGGTCGAGATAAAATTCACACGCGCAAACATCCGGTATGCAGGAAAACATGCAAAACGTCAATCTCTACCCAGAGTACACTCGTTCCTCATTTGACTCTGTCAACGTCAAAGGAAGTAGGGCGAACGGTTATGTCACGTGATTATTCAAAAATGTTATGACGATGTTTATAATAAATCCTTTTGCGTGATCTGCAAAAATAAAATATAGACCTATTTTAAATAATTTCAATTTTTATTTCTATGAGTTATATTTTTTTAGTAATTTTCTGCTATCGAGCTTCGGTTTAAAATGTTAACATAACTATGCGTTTCGATTGAGGCGACCTAAGTACGTATAATTTTTGTAATACAATAGTCCCGATTAAAACTAAATTGTTTTCATGCATTATTTCAAATCTTGCAACATCTAATTTGCAGATATTCTGAAAATTATATTTACACAAGAAATAAATAAGTTTCAGGCAAACATATTCCAATTTAACAGGTTCTACCAAAATCTTGTAATTTAGTAGTTAGCAGAGATATATGTGAGTGCAAGGAACGATAACTCTGCGTGGAGATTGGCAAAACGTTAGTAGTTGGCGGCGTCAACGCTCAACATGTCTCTGATATGCAAGAAAAAGAATCTATCCTGGGTATTCGGTTCAGATAGGGAATTTCAACCTTCGGTATAAGTGTTTTAATCGGAACCTCGGCAGAGCCTCGGTTCCGATAAAAACACTTATACCTCGTGTTGGAATTCCCTATCTTCACCGGATACCCATGAAAGATTCTTATAATATCATCCCCGTCAACTGATGCGATATAGGAACTATATTTGCACATGGTTCAGTGGTAGTGTGCCGAACTCCAGATCGAGAGGTCGAGGGTTCGATCCTTGTCGCGGCCACGCTATTTATCCTTGAGCAAAATAACTAATCCACATTGCTTAGTACTGGTTTTACACAGGTAGCCATCGAGAATGATTACTCTAAGTTGCAAGAACTTGTTTCACAATCGATATAAAACAAATATGTTTAAACTTTAAAGATGAATGGCCACCCTTTTTATAGTATTATTAATTAACAAATTTAACTCTTAAACATCATAATATTATGAAAATTTCTTGATAGTCTCGGAGAGAAATATATATTGAAAACCTCTACTAAGTTGTATGTAAAAATAAGTATTATTTGCATGACGTAGATACTACTTTTACCACTGCCTGACTGCACGAGGAAATGTGGTAAATCTGAATTGTATATCTGCACAACTATTGCCAGATAATTGATTAATACATTTACCTGTGGATTAATTTACCTGTTCAAAGTTTTCTACGTCATCAAATAAAATCTTATTCTCGCTTTTCACAGATATTGCAATGTGGGCATTGCAAATATCTATTGTTGTGTATTGATTTCGATTTAAATAAACATAAACATGTTCATGAAACAAAACTTAGCCTGAGAACTTTAAAATAGACGGCAATATGGACTTTTAAAAACTCACGGCGTCAAGTGATTTGTTTTACGTAACATGCATTCATTAAATCATTAATTAAGAAATAACATATTTCCTGCGGGTTTATATTGTCCCAGATCAATACCTGGTGGGCGGGACTTAACGACCATCGATACCTAGGGCCGTAGGCCCGCAGTTTCGATTTGTTTCAAGTCCCAAACCCCAGGTTTTGATCACGCAAAACATAAACCCTGGAAATATTTTATTTTTTATCTGACATTGATTTTTATGTATTTTATACACACATTTTCGAGAGATCGGACATAATACAAACACATTCTCACAACTTACATTGTATGTCCATCTCTCAGCACAAACCGAAGAAAATATACAGCTTTATCATGCTTTTAACAATTTCAATAACGTTGTTTTAAACTAACGTACTCATTCTTTTGGATGTTTTCCGACGTTGAACATCGTTTAAAACGGTTGAACATATTTTCATTATGTTGAAAAGGCTGTCTAAATTAAGCAATTCATAAATAATATAAATATAAGTTTTGTTGTTTATATGCACATGTTTTACTCATATTCAAATTAATCGAACGTGTTTTGGAATTGTTATGGTAACGGTAATACCGCTGGTGTATTACACGTCACTGCAAAGCAAAGCCGGTAGAGGCCACTCTCCAGATGACAAATATGGCACCAGAAGTTACTTCTTCGTGCAAAGAAGTGCATTCATCCTATTTACAAACCCATTTCGGGTTGATATCAATGACTATAAGATGTACTGCTGACCGTCCGGTATTCCAGCTTAGACACATGTTGCTGATGATCTATTACAGCATCAGGCTGAGAAGGCAATGGCATATTTGTCAATGACTTGTTAATTGACACACCGACCCGATCTTTAACACACATAGTTAGTTAATTGGTTTCCTTATTGATAATGCCTGTAGACATAAGGCATATCTTAAGTTGAAGCTGTCATATCCTTTAGGCTCAGTACCACTGTCTCTTGCAACAGCTGATGACAATTCACAGACAAAGCCAACTTGCCCTACTGCTTAGACGCATCCGTTGAGCCAAATGCACAGCGACCTATTGAATATACTGTGCATGTGTGTGAAGGTAACACAACACCTCACAGTCAGCCTTCAGTTCCTGGTACGTTTTGACGATTTGGCAGAGCTGGTTTTTGACTTACTTACCAAAGCATTTTGAGTAGACTTTGCAATAGACATTTACGTCCTTAGATCTATCAACTAGTTTGAGTGCAAGAGGCAAGTGCAAACCCCAACTTTCCTGTTGTCAGGGCAGAAAACGATTTGAAGAGTTACATGAGGAATCACGACGATACGACACAATTCATTAATCTCATTTGCGGCCAATGGAAAACAAACAAATATGCATCAAAGCAACAAAGTCGTAAAAACATACTTTGTCTGGGGAAAAATGTTCCTGGCTTACCATTGCAGATGACATATCTGTCATCGTTGATGATCAGCAAGATCTGGTTTCATCATAGAAGGAAGCATACATCATAATGATTATATCACTGTCAGCCCTCACAGGCATTAGAATCTATCGTGGTGCGTTCCCCTGACACAGACGTACTGATCTGCTTCCAAAATGCGTTTCAGGAATACAAACGTATGTCATGTTTGGCACTGGGATGGTTAAAAAAGGAGAATGTTAATGTGAAACACATTGTAGAGGTTAAGGGGTCTGATGCTTGCTCTTTACTACCCACACTACATTGCTTTACAAGCTGTGATACAACCAGTGGCTTTGCGCGGAGAGGCAAGACAGTCCCGTTGGAGAGTGTCAATTTGGATTGCTCGAATAGCAGCATGATGAACGTTTGGATGATCTTAAAAACAACACTACGGAGTGGAGAGAACGGAGAGGATATTGTGCTGGCTGTATGGCAAACCTCTTTACACCGATGTCAAATATGTTTTCGCGAAAATTCAAAGGTCAACGAGGTGTTTGCCGCCATGTCAATTTTTTATAATCATGCATTTGAACATGCACACTTTCAAGTGTTTTTGTGGCACCATACTGACCAACATTAACCAGACCTACCAGACGCAGAAACAAATGAGAGAAATTGAATTGGACTATTGGTGATATTGTGTCACAATAGTTGTTTGTCATCATGTTCAAAGATGTACAGAGGAATTATGAAATGAAAATGCATGCTGTCTCATAGAGCTATACATTTATATTTGTTAGTAACGTAAGTAAAGTTTAATTCATTTTGTAAATATGTTGACATTGCATAATATGTTACATTTGAATAATATATAAATACATTAGCAGTTACAATTGTCCGTATAATTTTCAATTTTCTTTGAATTTGGTAACGTAAAAGACGGTAAATTATATGCAAACTTCATTTCATTCAATGTTTGCTAGGAAGAAACAGTATATAAAGGACAATAAAAATATATATCCATTTTTTGTATTTGATACTTAGATGTGGTATTTAAATAAAATGATGTAAACTTAATTGGTAACGTACGTAACGTTTAATACATGAGGTAACATATATTAGCATTGCAGTGACATACTTGCATGTCTGCAGTGACATACTTGCATGTCTGTTCAAACTTTATTGTTACCATCGATGATGTGTAGAGGAATGTTGTATTAACATCTTTATACGTTAATTGGCCGATTTTTCTAAATTTTTGGCAACACACGGACACTTATTATTAATTATGTTAAAACACACACAATGTAACGGACAATACAAGAACCAAACACTGTTCACATCATGGATACGTATGTCTGTTATAACCTATGATGTTTGAAATAATTTTCGGATATAAAATATATATATTTATTTATTTATTTACGTCTCATCACAATATGCAACATAAATATACATTTTCATAATACATTAATTAATAACGTACATGTGTAGCTCCAATCGGAGATAAATGAGACGATAGTAAAACATACATTAATTTGCATTGCAAAACACAAGCACATATACTATTTATATGTACAACCGATAAGAGTTGAGCAACTAATATTAATCTTGATTATATAATACCCTTGACAGATGTATTACTAACCTAAAGTTAATTAAAAAAAAAAAACTTTAAGAAACAAATAATTTTGTAAATACGCGTCCGCGGGCGGCAGCCCTTTAAAACTCCTAATCAACGCACATTTAAATATGTCTTAAGAGATCTATATCATAGCAAATCAGCTATGACCCGATTAACATAACTTGCTCAATCATTGTTAAAATTCTGTCAAATACCTAAAATACATCAACTTTCATTATATACAAGTATAAACTACATTACATTATATACAAGTATAAACTACATTACATTATATACAAGTATAAACTACATTACATTATATACAAGTATAAACTACATTACATTATATACAAGTATAAACTACATTACATTATGTACAAGTATAAACTACATTACATTATATACAAGTATAAACTACATTACATTATGTACAAGTATAAACTACATTACATTATATACAAGTATAAACTACATTACATTATATACAAGTATAAACTACATTACATTATATACAAGTATAAACTACATTACATTATATACAAGTATAAACTACATTATATTATATACAAGTATAAACTACATTACATTATATGCAAGTATAAACTACATTACATTATATACAAGTATAAACTACATTATATGTAACCAATAAGATCAACTTGTGTAAGAAGAAATGTCTTCTCATAATAATTAAAAAGCAGGTTTTGTCACATTGTCGAATCATAAGCGGACTGGTACAAAGAACACAAATTTATCTTGAAACGATAGTGTATCAAACGTTAGGTCAATAGTTCTAGATTTCTTAATTTTTTAACCAAACACTTTCATTCAACACGGTAACGTAAATTACGGTAACGTAGGCTTACTAACGCAGGTATCAAAGGTATAAACATTAAGTGAAACAACATTTGGATTTTAAAAAGCATAAATAATGTTCAAAATGAGTTGTTACAATCATTTATGTCTAAACATAAAGGAATGTTGCAATAAAACTTCAATAGTTTATTGGATGATTTATTCGAATTTATTTTAACATGCGGAAAATAGGAAATGATTTAAAAAACACACAATGTATCGGACATTACAAGAGCCAAACATTATTTGTTACATCATGGGCACGTCTGTGATGTCTGTAAAGTTTGTAATAATTATCAGATGTAACATCATTAATGTTATTAATGTCTTATGTAAAATTTTTTTTTTTAATAAGGTAACGTAAATTACGGTAACGTAGGCTTACTAATGCAGGTATCTAAGGTCTAAAAAGTAAGTGAAACGAAAGTTTGCATTATAAAAGGCATGAATAATGAAGACAATTTAAAATACAATCCCTTTCTTCCATACATTTTTAGTCTTCAAAATGCAGTAAAATTAATTATTATTTAAGGTAACGTATTCAAGTTGCAAAATACTACATACATAATGAGCTTTCAGAAAAATAGGGTCTACAAATTTCCCCCGAGGGAGGGAGGGTTCCGCCTATATTGCTAGCATTTTTAAAAACTCCTCAATAACCAATCATCATTGAGTATTTTTTATAAACCATGTTAGATATGGGATGCTATTTTAAATGATTGATAAAACTTCAAGATTGCCATGTATCCCTTTAAGTATATACAGTTAAACACATTTCACGTTCACCACTCGAAAAAGTGAACAGACTTACTACTCTTTTATCAAATTCATAACTGTGCTCACCAAAAAAATGCTCACCAAAAAAAAGAAATGGAACAAGGGTAATAAATGGTTATAACAAAATAGACCTATAGGCATTTTTTTTAACAGTTATGTTTTAAAGGGACTCATGACAATATTGTAGTTTTTATCAGCATGATCAGGCATCAAAATTAGCATCTTGATTCTTAATCAGTATCCTTTTAATTTTAAACCTGTTTGCATATCCAAATACAATTTTGCGTTTTGATTTTTGTTTTATCACACATGACATATATTACTGCAATCAAATCAACAGTTATTAATAAGCAGAATCTATTTTAATACTTTGAATTGTTCAGCTTCTTATAATTAATACTAATGATTGCAAAAATGCAAGTATCTAGAAGAACTAACGGGACGCCGAAGTTTAAAAAAAAAAGGATAAAGATTGTCGCCTGTCCCTTTAAACATCATGAACGAAAATCATAACTTCTCAGTAACATTCATTTGCGTCATTTAAGCGGACCCAGCCCCTACTAAAGACGTCCGAAATATGCTCAATGCATGAGCGGTCCGGGGACATCGTAGTCTTAAGCCCGGTACACACGGTAAGATATATCTCATAGGACAAATCTTATAAGACAAATCTTATACAATCTATCTTATGAGATTGCCTGTACACACGGTGAGATTAATTTTATGGGATTTTCTGGTGACTCATAAATAATAGTAACACACACACACACACACACACACACTCCCCCAACCACCCTCTCGCCCACTGCCTGCTTACTTGCCTGCCTGCCTGCCTACCTACTTACATAGATGCATACATATACACGTACAGAGTATGTACGAACACACATACACACATAAACTGAACGGATACATGGAATATACCCACAATTTTCTCTACTTTACCGATTTTTTACGGACACGGACCATGACACAGATATGCAAAGACAAGTCTGTGGTCCTATTCATAGACAAATGATATATATATGTTTCCTGCCATGTTGCTATGTATGAACTAAAATACCCGCATGAACAAATCAACAATGCATATAGCCCCTATGCTGCGAAATGTATGTCAAAGTACACCTCGGCCTGTCGCCACGTGTGGTTGGATGGCGGTGCTTTTGATCTTGTCTTATGGAAATAGAGCATGTTCTATTTCTGGAAGACATCTTTCAGGTCATAAATTGTGTCTTAAGCCTCTGTACACACGATGCAATTTGTATCACAAGACATATCTTATAAGATAAATCTTACCGTGTGTACCGGGCTTTATATCAAGTTGTTACAGAATATAAAAATCCTTCATGGGTATCCGGTGAAGATCGGGAATTCCAAACAGAGGGTCTGCCGAGGTTCCGATTAACACAATTATACCGAGTGTTGGAATTTCCCAATCTGTAGCGGATACACATGATTGATTCTGTTTCTTGAATACTATTTATATCCTGCACGTTTGTACGTTTTATATTGGACGTCATTGTTTATATATCAGCGTGACTTTTATCTTCCGCCATGAGTAAGATCAGGCTTTCCAGCAGCCTTATCCGGTATGCAAGAAAGTCATTTAAAATGACGAAAGACTGCTTGCAGTGGATCACAGTGAAACGATCAGGAAGTTGATATACTCCATGCGCAGACGGCTTATCTAAAATAGTAAACAGTTTAAGAAAATTCATACAGTTTTTCTTAATTTATATCCATTTTTTACCCTCGGTCCATTTCCGTTTTAACCGCGTATATACAATACCAGAAACCTCGTACCTCATAACAACTTCAAACCAGATACTACTCGTACTAACCTCACATACATTGGTCATGCTCAAATCCTTCAGTCGATAGTGCTGAGTACACTCGGGGTTGTTTTCAAGGTTCGAACAGATTCCAGTTTCTGTTGTCACGCCAGTACCATCTCTCCAGGCGAGGAAAGGATCGACACCGTTTCCCGGGATCCCACGAAACATGAGGATATCTATAAAATGTAAATCAAGTTTGTTTTTTTGTAACTTTTTATTTTTTTTCTATTCCTAACAATGTTGTTGTTGATTCCCAAAGGTCCATTATCATACTCTTTTCTACATAAATACATGCATCTAGTGAATATATTATCGTGTTATTATTAAAAAAAATTAAATGTACAATCTGGAAATATTATATGAAACCATGTAATATATGAAAGTATATTTTTCTAGCATGTAGCTAGTACGGTTACAACTAATGATTGGATTTGTGACATAGCAACCCTTTATATCTTAACATGTCATTGTTTAACTGTTTCTGCCTAATAACTATTATACTATTCTATGTAAGATTTAAAAGCACTGCTGACTCTTACATGGCCGACATGATCTGTCATCAGATTTTTGTATGTTCAGTATTTTATACTGGGCTTTTGTTTCAATTCCAATCATCTATGAGTAGTTGAGTAATTACAAGAACATGTTATAGAGATTTATTTAACGAGAACTCATTTGAAACTAGTCAATGATCCATGTTAAACGTACTCCATGAATAATATCAAATGTCTTCTCTATTACACATCAATGTTACATCGAGTTCACTTATATAAGAATCAGAAAGTATGTCTAGCAAGGGAGATAAAACGAGATATTATATTGCCCAGTATACAGGGGAGATAACATGAATAGCATTACTGTTAAGCTTTACAACAGTTACCTGTTACAAATTTTAGAACGTTAATGTTAAACTTATTAGGTTATCTGCCTTTGCCTGTAGGATGAAGGTCACGCCCACAATTCCTGTGTCACGTTGCGATGTACTACACAAGATACAATGATAGGTTGAATGTAATAATGTTTAAATTATCTACCCTTTACTTGGAGGGTTGATGTCATATCCGCATTTCCTATTTCACGTTGCTATGAATTTCCAAAGATAAAACCATAAACATGTTTGAAAGGTCTAGCGCATACATTTCGTTTGAAAGTGACTTTAACGCAAATATAACCTCGCCTCCGCCTTTGCCCGTGACGCCGCCGGGAAAGCAACAACTCTGTCTCTGCTTTTTCTTCAAAAAGGCGAGATAAAAATGTGTATCTAGGTTTACTTAGTCCTATTTGCTAGGTGGCGACTGAAATATATACATATCAAATGCATATACGATACCTGTTGTACACCGGAATGTAGAGTCCCACTGTCCGGATGTGTTACACGTTGTATATATGTTATTGCCAACCTCTGCAAAGCCAGGGTTGCACTTGATCTTTAGTCTGGCTCCTACGTTCCACATATTGCCCAAGATCGTGCCGTTCGCTACCGTGAGAGGGTGACATTCTGTAGTGATAGGGAAGTATAAGCTAGTAAGTAAATAGTTTATTAAAGTGACATGTGCATATACAATTCAAAATCAAACTTATACGCAATAACTGAAAATTAAGCACCCGGCCCAACGGACCTATAAGTTACTATCTATAAATAATGATATTAAATAAATCACATGATATAAATATCAATTGTTATATAAATTGAATAAATCAATAATAAAGAGTTCAGTGGATATTAAATATTATTATATAACCTATAAATAGACGCGTTTTCATTGGCTAAAAAGTAATTTTTTAGAAAAAATATCTAGCGATATTGACCTGTTTTTTTGATATTGACCTGTTTTTTTGATATTGACCTGTTTTATATAATTGTTTTTTTGATATTGACCTGTTTTATATAATTGTAAATTGAGGGTTATATAATAAAACAGTTATGGACTTTTCAGCTGTTATACATGATGTTGATATGTACCAAAAAATCATTATTGACCTCGGCTATCGCCTCGGTCAATAATGATTTTTTTGGTGCATATCACATCATGTATAACAGCTGAAAAGTCCATAATTGTATATGATTACACATTTATAGCAATGGCATTATACTTGATAATACAATAAGTTATGTAACAGTATAAGTTGAGTATATGCCTTCACGTCATTTACCACCATTTATTAGACTACACGTCAATATAATATTAAAGGTAAGTTATAGATATATAATTGATATTCTCGTGTTTTTATGTGTAGCGTAAATTATACCATAGTTTGGTGACCTTTCTCTTGTGGGTAATGCAAAGAGAAAGGTCACCAAACTATAGTTACGCTACACATAAAAACACGAGCATATCTATGATATATCTGTTTTAACCTATTGCATTAAAAACAATCATAAGCATAGTATATCCGAGATGGCCTGAACATTATACAATACTAAACCATGGTATAATTTTGGGTTATTGTGAAATAGTCCGTAATGCAATTTATAAAGCAACTGCATAGCAGCTATAGGTTAAATACTTTTAGACCAACAGCTTACACGCACACAATGATCTGCCTTTATTGCACATTTTATTGGCCATCACACTTTCGGTTCTATGGAAGCCCCGAATTTATAAAAGACGAACTTAATTATGCAACCTGAAAGGAAACGCCCCCCAGTTGATTGAGTTAGGACAAGAAATGTAAGAGAAATAGACCTGTAAACACTTCTATCACTCTAAATTCAATGGGACATTTAACATTTTTAGGGCTATCAGGTGTTGGGATCCATGGGAGCCCAGGGGTTACACGAACCAACAATCCCGTACGATAATACTGTAAGAAAGCTCATGGTCAAATCTGGTTGAGCTAGGATAATACATTAATAGATATAGACCTGTAAACGCCTGTAAATAAAGATCTAAAGTAGATGCCGACACCGACGCCGGGGTGATTACACAAACTCTTATAAAAAAGTTTTACTAAAATATTGGCTAATAATCGATATAGTTTATGCCTGAAAAGATTTAAATAATATATAAAAGATAAATAATTGATGCCAATAATATGAAACGTTTAATGTATTGGCAAACAATGTGCTTAAAGTAAACAATATTAACAGCATGCCCTGTTATATCTACAATAGACAAGTGGTAAATGCATGAATAAATAAACCGCATGGCAACGCTATGTCGATAGTACTTAACTGATGTACACTCGTTTTATTTCAATAGAGGTTGTTTAAATTTTATTTCACCAAAATGCTAGCATGTTTCTTTCCAGGTCCGTAGCTAGGCTGAGGCAATTACCTAGGCTGAGGCAGGTTTTGGAAATGTACATACTTTAAACAACTTCAATATCGATAAATAATCAATCATTGACAAAAAAGTTAAAAATGAAAAATATTGTCTGGAAATGCACTAAAACGCAGGAAAACGAATGCAGAAAAACAAATCGGTGGGCGTGTGTGTGGGAGGCTGGGGGGAGTGGGTGGGGCGGGAGGGGAGGTGCATGCCACCGGACCTCTATATAAATGGATTTGCCTCGGTTAAATGACAGAGCTGGCTACGGGCCTGCCATCCGGCTTTTTTCAACTATAAAAGGATGAATATTTCTGTACAAATCAATATGAACCGTTCGATTTTATACTATAATCGGAAGTATGTTTATAGGATAGAAATCATAAATTTTGAAAAATATATGTGTACTAAAACAGTGTTTAAAGTTTCGATCGATGATCAACTATATAAAACATTTTGAAGAATCGTATGCCAGTTTCTGGTTATTAATGGTAGGTTAAGTTCAAGTGGCTGTTCATACAGACGTTAGCTGTTTCATAAGGGAGTATATGAAAATAAATGTTTAGAGTAGGTTTAAAACAATGACATAGATTAAAAAATAAGGAAAATATTAAGCATATGTAAATAGAGGATCTTACATTAGTGCCTGTTTAATATTGCATTTATTAAACGAGTTGGATGAAATTATATGACGTGAGTCTGTACGGGGCATCAGATCAATTTTATCCAACGAGTTCAATAAATTCAATATTAAATAGGCACGAAATTCTATTTATCACATAACTGTAAAAAAAGAGCCTCACATGCAACTTTTTTTATTGTAGCTCCCTTGTACCTTCTTCTACGGTTGTTTGACGTTGTATGTTTGTATGATGACGTCGTTCACTCGGTATTCTCCGTACGCCACCAAACAACGGAACTACGTCGTCGATATCCATAATCCAGTATTTTAAACGTTTACGGAAATCGACGAAGTAATTCCGATGCAGACCGAACTGAACGGAAAGGACCGAACGATTTGCATATTTATTTCACTAGTGTAATATGATAAATACATCATGGCTTTGTTACAGACCCGCACGTCATGTTATGTGATAAATATAAAACATACAAGTTATGTGATAAATATACAACATACACGTTGAAAATAAATATAAGTAATGCACATCTCCAAAGTCACGCCTACATCGACTTCAGATGAAAGTGTTAATTCAAAACTATATTTAAGTTATATACATTTTAGCAATTTATCAATAAAACAAGGTAGATTGTTCTATTGATTTACATTCTTTCTGTGCTTTTAACAATTACTGATTTACATTGATTTACCGTATGGTTTTAAAAAAAACACTTGATAATGTATTTCAGTGCAATCGTGTTTAAAATTAGATTCTTTATTTTACTTTGCAACAAATCGATTAAACATATATCCTGGTATAATTGTAACTGTGTTTTACGTTACATTTATAAAACATGTTTCGGTTACGTGTTTGTTTACATGTTTGGTTACATGTTGCTTAACTGGCTATGAACACATTGTTTATGTTATTTCGAGCAGACCCAAAACGAATGGACATATACATAAGAATACGATTATAATGCTTAAAAAGCTTCCGAGTACTTCGTCGTCGGTTTCATTTTACAATTTAATAAGCATATTTTGCCTTTAAAGGTTTAGCAATTCCGTTAAAGATAACAACCCGCTATTCTTTTAACGGCAACATGTAAACGTTCACTCATCCATCACTGTAACAATCTAAACTTTTAAGGTTACTCTTTTTCAATGTTACATTTGATGTAACACAGTGTACGATGGCGGATGTTTTCAATATGATATAGAACAAAATAGCATTTTATTATGCATACCTTGATAGAAAAGAGTACAATTTGAATAATGTAATATAATGCAGGTTATAATTTCACTGTTGTTGTTTTAAAACAAAATGTGTGGATTTTATATGCATACACTGTACTAAAAAAAAAATAAAAAAAATACCATTAACATATTAACTCTTTGTCTTATGTGACCTTTACCTGACTCCTTTTTATGGTCACTTAAGACAGCCTAGACTGTAATTTCAAAGAATATCGCGAACAGCTGATTCAGGTAAAACATGCTACCACCGTTAAAGATACGAACCCTCCAAATTACACTTCAAAACCGTTTATCAAAAGTCTGTCTATGTGTTAAAGTCATATAATGGTGTATACGTGCCAATTAAAGGAAATGTTTTTTAAGGGTTCTTTAAAAGTCCGTGATTGAATATGCGTAAAATGAATTATGATTTGGTAACTTTTAATTCGACGCTCTAGTTTTGGGGTTTGGCCTGGCTGGTTAAAGATGTTTATACTGTGTCTACAGAAGTTGGATTCTCGTCGTCAGGAGGTTTAGAAACAGCGTATATGTGTTCTAAAATTTGGTTGTTGGCGGTATAGCGACTTTAACGTGAGGGTTTTTACTTTAACGGAATCTTTAGCGGAAGTTATTACATTTAACGTTGAAATCGTTATCTTTAACGTATGATGTTCATGTTACGTTTTACATAGTTGTTTAGCTTTTATACTTCTTGTTGCGTATTGTAAATGTTAACTAATGAGACTTTTAAGCAAAGAAATGCCAATGTTTATCTACAGTTATTTATTTTCTTACACTGGTAAAATCTGGCACGTTTTATTTTATGCTATCAAAACAAGAATGCTAACGTCAATTCTTACGGATGGCGGGAGGTATACAGTACTGGTTCTACCCAGGAAAAATGGGGTGGTCTACCTATACCACAAAAAAAAAAAGTGCTAAAAAGGACGTAAAGCACCATTCAAACAAACAATCCATTGAGTATTACAGCAGGGACGTACCTTTTATAATGCATGTCCCCGAGTCTGTGTCGCATACCTCGCCATTCTTGCATTTGTTTTCACAACATTCCGACTGTGTAATATATTAAAAAATATTATTATAATAGACCTAGTATGTTTAAATTCTTAGAATTAATGCAGACACAGGATAAGAATATTGTTATTAAGTTAGCTAAATATATTAGTACAGCTTTAGCTGTAAGGAATACAATCTTGATTAATTAAACAATGTTTAGCTCTTTTGTATTTTCATTCTCATATATCAGTTAATTAATATTAATGTTGCTCATAGCAATTGTACTTTTGTCTAAATTACTCGACTTATTATGCATGAACATTTATGTATGTATATATAACGATGTACGTATGTACAAGTTAAATAAAATATATGTTCTGTTCTGTTCTGTTCTGTAATAAATAAATATTGCTTTTGTTTATTGGGGAAATAAAATAAATTTAGGAGGGAGCGTGAAAAGTATTTATCAAAAAACAATTTTGCTGATTTAAAAACCTGTGTGTTAAAAGAGTATAGTGTTCACAAGTTTTGAAACATTGTTGTGAAAATATAAAAAGAGAAAACTATACTGAGCAAAATAAATTTAGCACATACAATGCTTGTCATTTCCACAGGCGGGATACAGAGCCGTGTATGTTTAAGGTCAATGATAAAGTAAGATGGATATGATCAATAATAATACTAAAAAGTCATTTGTAAAGAAAATCGGTGATAAAAATAAAGCAAACATGATGAGAACATGCTTTTATAGGTTATCGAAAATCGTTCGTTAAAGTTTTAAAATTACAAGATTTGGAATGTTTTCGTTTGAATAACAATTGTTTGTGAACACATTTGAGCGGTGTGAAACAATGACAGAATGAGCAATTCTTGTCAATGGCAAACTTTAAATTTGTTCAAAGTAATATGTTTGTATAAAAATAAGTTGTTTTTAATATATGAGAGTTAATTCTTTGTAAACTTTAAACTTTGTAAACTTTATTTTAAGCTGGTTAATTTCACAAAATCTGCGAACAGATAAAGCAAATTACAGCAATAACATACATGTATTAATACCGCATAACACAATGACGGAACTAATAAGAAACGACTATTTACATATTATTAATGATAGTTGAGGAAAATAGTACATTAGTCAATAAAATTACATTCACGTTTAACTATACTAACTTTACTTTTATTCAATTTTTAACAGTTTACGGACAGTCATCTGTTTTGTATCATAATTTATATAGATTAACAGTTTTATTAAGTGTGTTTTTATGTACTTAGATATGTATACATAGACATTTAGCTATATATAACTGTTACAGAGTACTTACAATTGGAAAATGTTGTAACATTATATATGGAATACAATAGTTATTACATGTTAAGAAAATACAATAATTAAATAGTAGTTGAATAAACAACAGAAACAAAACATATAGTGTGGTATGTGTAAGACATATAGGGATCAAATTGTGAACTTCCGGAAGAAAGCATGAAACGTTGCATGTTTATACTTTAAGATATGTGCTTTAAATAAAAGACAGGATAGAGTCGTGAGGACCCCTCTATACCAGCACAATGAGGCCCTGAAAGGGGTATCAGATGTTTTCCAGATAAAAAACAATATACTGCTTTTAATGGATCTCTTATCAAAGTAATGTATACTTTTTACATTTATAACATTGTAAGTAGCTTTTAATTATTGTACTAGTCTATCATTTCAAATATATATGTGTCACCATAGCAACAACAGTATGGCATTGGGGCCCAAAAGGGATGATTTATTGCTTAAACATTGCTAGACAGATAAACGTATATTTTTAATTTATAAAAATAACTGCATCTTCGAAAATTATGTTTTTACGTACTTATTTAATATAATACATTGATATCTTCATAGCGGATGAATACAATATAACTACAATGTTGCTGCTATAATCACCTGGTCTGTATGAATGTGTAATAGCCATATGTCAAGGCAACGGAACAGCACTGACATGGAGGTGCATATATTGTATTGATTTATTTACTAAGCTCCAAAAGCTGTTTAAACAAGCTTTTAATTGATTTAGTAATACCACTTTATCAAATATGTACCGTGGAGGTCATAAAGGGTGCATTTTGATGCTTAAACACATTATTAAAGGAGAACACCTTTTTGTTTATAAAATGATTCTTGTTCACAAATTATATCATTCCACTTACTAAATTTCCTTGATTCCTTCCCAAAATGTTAAAGATTTATCATACCATTTATTAACTATTAAAGGGAATGTAGCGACTCAGCCAAACATGGTCTTTTATTGAGAGTTCTGACAAACTTGCAAAAAGGTGAAAGAATTTCAAAATCGGATGATAAACAAAAAAGATATGATAATAATTCCTGGGCATATAAAGCATTATTGACATTAGTTAGACATATTCTTCATTATGTTCATACAGTTACTTTAATTTATTCCAATATAAATAAGTAATTTTTCATATTTATCAATATTCCATATTTGGTCATTTAGAACTGTGATGGCATATCTCTAAAAAATGTAGGCCTCCATATCCGTTTCAACAGAACCTTCAAATAATCATATCTTCTTTGTTTATCATCCGATTTTGATAATTCTTTCACCATTTTCCAAGTTTTTCAGAACTCTTAATATTAAAGATTGTTTGGCTGTGTCGCTATATTCCCTTTAATATAAATTCTCATTAATTTGCATTAAAACAGCAATACATAATCTGTGTATACAAAGTATTGTGTTTTGAGGTATTTACTGTGCAATACAGTTAAAGCTGACTCAATAAGGGTTTTGTTTTTTCTAATAATATTTAAATCAATATAAATCTATGATTAACAAAATGGTGCATATTACAATGTCTTTGCGAAATTACATTGTATTCACTATTATAAATCAATGTGATGTATTATGAGAAATCAATACAGTTATAGTTTAAAAGGTTAACATTATTAGTTCGACTTTTCGAAGTTAATGCAAGCTATTCTACTCGCCCCGGCGTCAGGATAGGTTAACCTTTTACGTTAAGCTCACTTCGAATAAACCATTTAAAGGACCTTACACATGTATTCACTTTCGTGCCGTTAATCTATTTTGAATATTAACAGAAGTATGCCATTTTTTCAACTTAGTTCCCCTCTACCCCCCAAAAAATGAAAAACACAAAAATAATCAAGTGCACTGTCCTCCGTCAGCTCTTGTTATATCTTTTGTTTTACTTATTATAAATATTTATAGAACACTGTTTCAGTTGATAAGATTTTACTTTGATAACTGCTTTGCTCTATATTAATGTTGCCCCAATTCTTTGCTAAATGTATTCAACCTTTAATAAATATGTTCGCGATAGTCATGACGGTTACCTTGATAGAACAAGTATGTAAGTGATAATGCCTTCAACTGACATTCACACTGGCCATTGTAGAAGCATAGCAGTGGAGGTTGGCCTTCAAGCACCTACAACGACTAGAGCTGGCTATTTTACACAGAATAAGTTCATGCTATCCTTTTGATGCTTTTTGATTTGATGCCTCAGATAGTGTACCACAAACATGTGATCCAGTTGTCTTTGAACCCAACCTTAGTCTGAGGGCATTGGTGTTTCGACGCCATTTAGGATCATTTAGCCCACAATATGACGAGCTTGGTAATCTGTCCTTCAGATATGTACTAGTTGCTTATTTAGTGGGTATTATATCAAGTTG
This sequence comes from Cyrtodaria siliqua, assembly GCA_037043455.1. Classification (NCBI taxonomy): domain Eukaryota; kingdom Metazoa; phylum Mollusca; class Bivalvia; order Adapedonta; family Hiatellidae; genus Cyrtodaria; species Cyrtodaria siliqua. The sequence goes on along the minus strand of JAWPHD010007512.1, from coordinate 81,189 downwards.
AAGCAACAGCGTTTCTTTCATACCGGATACGGTTTTCCGTGTTTTACATGGGTGATGAAAAGCCTGATCTTACACATGGGGGAAGATAAAAGGCGCACACTGATATCAACAACGACAACACTTGCATGACGACATTGTGTAACTATAGGGACATTCCAACCCTCGGTATAACTGTTTTATTCGGAACCGAGGCTCGAAGCTTGGAAGAGCCTCGGTTCAGATGAAAACAGTTATTCCTCGTTCTTCATGACGTCATAGTTCTAAAAATGGCGGCTCCCATATTCGTTTTAGAATAACCTTTAAATGGTCATATCTTTTTTGTTTATCATCCGATTTTGATAATTATTTCACCTTTTCCCAAGTTTTTTAGAACTCTCAATAACAGAGCTTGTTTGGCCGTGTCGCTACATTCCCTTTAAGGTTAAACTTATTAGGTTATCTGCCTTTGCCTGTAGGATGAAGGTCACGTCCACAATTCCTGTGTCACGTTGCGATGTACTACACAAGATACAATGATAGGTTGAATGTAATAATGTTTAAATTATCTACCCTTTACTTGGAGGGTTGATGTCATATCCGCATTTCCTATTTCACGTTGCTATGAATTTCCAAAGATAAAACCATAAACATATTTGAAAGGTCTAGCGCATACATTTCGTTTGAAAGTGACTTTAACGCAAACATAACCTCGCCTCCGCCTTTGCCCGTGACGCCGACGGGAAAGCAACAACTCTGTCTCTGTTTTTTCTTCGAAAAAGGCGAGATAAAAATGTGTATCTAGGTTTACTTAGTCCTACTTGCTAGGTGGCGACTGAAATATATACATATCAAATGCATATACGATACCTGTTGTACACTGGAGAGTAGGGTCCCAATGTCCGGATGTGTTACACGTTGTATATATGTTATCGCCAACCTCTGCAAAGCCAGGGTTGCACTTGATCTTTAGTCTGGCTCCTACGTTGCACATATTGCCCAAGATCGTGCCGTTCGCTACCGTGAGAGGGTGACATTCTGTAGTGATAGGGAAGTATAAGCTAGTAAGTAAGTGACATGTGCATATACAATTCAAAATCAAACTTATACGCAATAACTGAAAATTAAGCACCCGGCCCAACGGACCTTTAAGTTACTATCTATAAATAATGATATTAAATAAATCACATGATATAAATATCAATTGTTATATAAATTGAATAAATCAATAGTTCAGTGGATATTAAATATGATTGCACATTTATAGCAATGGCATTATACTTGATAATAAAATAAGTTATGTAACAGTATAAGTTGAGTATATGCCTTCACGTCATTTACCACCATTTATTAGACTACACGTCAATATAATATTAAAGGTACGTTATAGATATATAACTGATATTCTCGTGTTTTTATGTGTAGCGTAAATTATACCATAGTTTGGTGACCTTTCTCTTGTGGTTAATGCAAAGAGAAAGGTCACCAAACTATGGTATAATTTACGCTACACATAAAAACACGAGCATATCTATGATATATCTGTTTTAACCTATTGCATTAAAACAATCATAAGCATGGTATATCCGAGATGGCCTGAAAATTATACAATAGTAAACCATGGTATAATTTTGGGTTATTGTGAAATAGTCCGTAATGCAATTTATATAGCAACTGCATAGCAGCTATAGGTTAAATACTTTTAGACCAACAGCTTACACGCACACAATGATCTGCCTTTATTGCACATTTTATTGGCCATCACACTTTCGGTTCTATGGAAGCCCCGAATTTATAAAAGACGAACTTAATTATGCAACCTGAAAGGAAACGCCCCCCAGTTGATTGAGTTAGGACAAGAAATGTAAGAGAAATAGACCTGTAAACACTTCTATCACTCTAAATTCAATGGGACATTTAACATTTTTAGGGCTATCAGGTGTTGGGATCCATGGGAGCCCAGGGGTAACACGAACCAACAATCCCGTACGATAATACTGTAAGAAAGCTCATGGTCAAATCTGGTTGAGCTAGGATAATACATTAATAGATATAGACCTGTAAACGCCTGTAAATAAAGATCTAAAGTAGATGCCGACACCGACGCCGGGGTGATTACACAAACTCTTATAAAAAAGTTTTACTAAAATATTGGCTAATAATCGATACAGTTTATGCCTGAAAAGATTTAAATAATATATAAAAGATAAATAATTGATGCCAATAATATGAAACGTTTAATGTATTGGCAAACAATGTGCTTAAAGTAAACAATATTAACAGCATGCCCTGTTATATCTACAATAGACAAGTGGTAAATGCATGAATAAATAAACCGCGTGGCAACGCTATGTCGATAGTACTTAACTGATGTACACTCGTTTTATTTCAATAGAGGTTGTTTAAATTTTATTTCACCAAAATGCTAGCATTTTTCTTTCCAGGTCCGTAGCTAGGCTGAGGCAATTACCTAGGCTGAGGCAGGTTTTGGAAATGTACATACTTTAAACAACTTCAATATCGATAAATAATCAATCATTGACAAAAAAGTTAAAAATGAAAAATATTGTCTGGAAATGCACTAAAACGCAGGAAAACGAATGCAGAAAAACAAATCGGTGGGCGTGTGTGTGGGAGGCTGGGGGGAGTGGGTGGGGCGGGAGGGGAGGTGCATGCCACCGGACCTCTATATAAATGGATTTGCCTCGGTTAAATGACAGAGCTGGCTACGGGCCTGCCATCCGGCTCTTTTCAACTATAAAAGGATGAATATTTCTGTACAAATAAATATGAACCGTTCGATGTTATACTAAAATCGGAAGTATGTTTATAGGATAGAAATCATAAATTTTGAAAAATATATGTGTACTAAAACAGTGTTTAAAGTTTCGATCGATGATCAACTATATAAAACATTTTGAAGAATCGTATGCCAGTTTCTGGTTATTAATGGTAGGTTAAGTTCAAGTGGCTGTTCATACAGACGTTAGCTGTTTCATAAGGGAGTATATGAAAATAAATTTTTAGAGTAGGTTTAAAACAATGACATAGATTAAAAAATAAGGAAAATATTAAGCATATTTAAATAGAGGATCTTACATTTGTGCCTGTTTAATATTGCATTTATTAAACGAGTTGGATGAAATTATATGACGCGAGGCTGTACGGGGCATCAGATCAATTTTATCCAACGAGTTCAATAAATTCAATATTAAATAGGCACGAAATTCTATTTATCACATAACTGTAAAAAAAGAGCCTCACATGCAACTTTTTTTATTGTAGCTCCCTTCTACGGTTGTTTGACGTTGTATGTTTGTATGATGACGTCGTTCACTCGGTATTCTCCGTACGCCACCAAACAACGGAACTACGTCGTCGATATCCATAATCCAGTATTTTAAACGTTTACGGAAATCGACGAAGTAATTCCGATGCAGACCGAACTGAACGGAAAGGACCGAACGATTTGCATATTTATTTCACTAGTGTAATATGATAAATACATCATGGCTTTGTTACAGACCCGCACGTCATGTTATGTGATAACTATAAAACATACAAGTTATGTGATAAATATACAACATACACGTTGAAAATAAATATAAGTAATGCACATCTCCAAAGTCACGCCTACATCGTCTTCAGATGAAAGTGTTAATTCAAAACTATATTTAAGTTATATACATTTTAGCAATTTATCAATAAAACAAGGTAGATTGTTCTATTGATTTACATTCTTTCTGTGCTTTTAACAATTACTGATTTACATTGATTTACCGTATGGTTTTAAAAAAAACACTTGATAATGTATTTCAGTGCAATCGTGTTTAAAATTAGATTCTTTATTTTACTTTGCAACAAATCGATTAAACATATATCCTGGTATAATTGTAACTGTGTTTTACGTTACATTTATAAAACATGTTTCGGTTACGTGTTTGTTTACATGTTTGGTTACATGTTGCTTAACTGGCTATGAACACATTGTTTATGTTATTTCGAGCAGACCCAACACGAATGGACATATACATAAGAATACGATTATAATGCTTAAAAAGCTTCCGAGTACTTCGTCGTCGGTTTCATTTTACAATTTAATAAGCATATTTTGCCTTTAAAGGTTTAGCAATTCCGTTAAAGATAACAACCCGCTATTCTTTTAACGGCAACATGTAAACGTTCACTCATCCATCAACAGTAACAATCTAAACTTTTAAGGTTACTCTTTTTCAATGTTACATTTGATGTAACACAGTGTACGATGGCGGATGTTTTCAATATGATATAGAACAAAATAGCATTTTATTATGCATACCTTGATAGAAAAGAGTACAATTTGAAAAATATAATATAATGCAGGTTATAATTTCACTGTTGTTGTTTTAAAACAAAATGTGTGGATTGTATATGCATACACTGTACTAAAAAAAAAAAAAAATACCATTAACATATTAACTCTTTGTCTTATGTGACCTTTACCTGACTCCTTTTTATGGTCACTTAAGACAGCCTAGACTGTAATTTCAAAGAATATCGCGAACAGCTGATTCAGGTAAAACATGCTACCACCGTTAAAGATACGAACCCTCCAAATTACACTTCAAAACCGTTTATCAAAAGTCTGTCTATGTGTTAAAGTCATATAATGGTGTATACGTGCCAATTAAAGGAAATGTTTTTTAAGGGTTCTTTAAAAGTCCGTGATTGAATATGCGTAAAATGAATTATGATTTGGTAACTTTTAATTCGACGCTCTAGTTTTGGGGTTTGGCCTGGCTGGTTAAAGATGTTTATACTGTGTCTACAGAAGTTGGATTCTCGTCGTCAGGAGGTTTAGAAACAGCGTATATGTGTTCTAAAATTTGGTTGTTGGCGGTATAGCGACTTTAACGTGAGGGTTTTTACTTTAACGGAATCTTTAGCGGAAGTTATTACATTTAACGTTGAAATCGTTATCTTTAACGTATGATGTTCATGTTACGTTTTACATAGTTGTTTAGCTTTTATACTTCTTGTTGCGTATTGTAAATGTTAACTAATGAGACTTTTAAGCAAAGAAATGCCAATGTTTATCTACAGTTATTTATTTTCTTACACTGGTAAAATCTGGCACGTTTTATTTTATGCTATCAAAACAAGAATGCTAACGTCAATTCTTACGGATGGCGGGAGGTATACAGTACTGGTTCTACCCAGGAAAAATGGGGTGGTCTACCTATACCACAAAAAAAAAAAGTGCTAAAAAGGACGTAAAGCACCATTCAAACAAACAATCCATTGAGTATTACAGCAGGGACGTACCTTTTATAATGCATGTCCCCGAGTCTGTGTCGCATACCTCGCCATTCTTGCATTTGTTTTCACAACATTCCGACTGTGTAATATATTAAAAAATATTATTATAATAGACCTAGTATGTTTAAATTCTTAGAATTAATGCAGACACAGGATAAGAATATTGTTATTAAGTTAGCTAAATATATTAGTACAGCTTTAGCTGTAAGGAATACAATCTTGATTAATTAAACAATGTTTAGCTCTTTTGTATTTTCATTCTCATATATCAGTTAATTAATATTAATGTTGCTCATAGCAATTGTACTTTTGTCTAAATTACTCGACTTATTATGCATGAACATTTATGTATGTATATATAACGATGTACGTATGTACAAGTTAAATAAAATATATGTTCTGTTCTGTTCTGTTCTGTAATAAATAAATATTGCTTTTGTTTATTGGGGAAATAAAATAAATTTAGGAGGGAGCGTGAAAAGTATTTATCAAAAAACAATTTTGCTGATTTAAAAACCTGTGTGTTAAAAGAGTATAGTGTTCACAAGTTTTGAAACATTGTTGTGAAAATATAAAAAGAGAAAACTATACTGAGCAAAATAAATTTAGCACATACAATGCTTGTCATTTCCACAGGCGGGATACAGAGCCGTGTATGTTTAAGGTCAATGATAAAGTAAGATGGATATGATCAATAATAATACTAAAAAGTCATTTGTAAAGAAAATCGGTGATAAAAATAAAGCAAACATGATGAGAACATGCTTTTATAGGTTATCGAAAATCGTTCGTTAAAGTTTTAAAATTACAAGATTTGGAATGTTTTCGTTTGAATAACAATTGTTTGTGAACACATTTGAGCGGTGTGAAACAATGACAGAATGAGCAATTCTTGTCAATGGCAAACTTTAAATTTGTTCAAAGTAATATGTTTGTATAAAAATAAGTTGTTTTTAATATATGAGAGTTAATTCTTTGTAAACTTTAAACTTTGTAAACTTTATTTTAAGCTGGTTAATTTCACAAAATCTGCGAACAGATAAAGCAAATTACAGCAATAACATACATGTATTAATACCGCATAACACAATGACGGAACTAATAAGAAACGACTATTTACATATTATTAATGATAGTTGAGGAAAATAGTACATTAGTCAATAAAATTACATTCACGTTTAACTATACTAACTTTACTTTTATTCAATTTTTAACAGTTTACGGACAGTCATCTGTTTTGTATCATAATTTATATAGATTAACAGTTTTATTAAGTGTGTTTTTATGTACTTAGATATGTATACATAGACATTTAGCTATATATAACTGTTACAGAGTACTTACAATTGGAAAATGTTGTAACATTATATATGGAATACAATAGTTATTACATGTTAAGAAAATACAATAATTAAATAGTAGTTGAATAAACAACAGAAACAAAACATATAGTGTGGTATGTGTAAGACATATAGGGATCAAATTGTGAACTTCCGGAAGAAAGCATGAAACGTTGCATGTTTATACTTTAAGATATGTGCTTTAAATAAAAGACAGGATAGAGTCGTGAGGACCCCTCTATACCAGCACAATGAGGCCCTGAAAGGGGTATCAGATGTTTTCCAGATAAAAAACAATATACTGCTTTTAATGGATCTCTTATCAAAGTAATGTATACTTTTTACATTTATAACATTGTAAGTAGCTTTTAATTATTGTACTAGTCTATCATTTCAAATATATATGTGTCACCATAGCAACAACAGTATGGCATTGGGGCCCAAAAGGGATGATTTATTGCTTAAACATTGCTAGACAGATAAACGTATATTTTTAATTTATAAAAATAACTGCATCTTCGAAAATTATGTTTTTACGTACTTATTTAATATAATACATTGATATCTTCATAGCGGATGAATACAATATAACTACAATGTTGCTGCTATAATCACCTGGTCTGTATGAATGTGTAATAGCCATATGTCAAGGCAACGGAACAGCACTGACATGGAGGTGCATATATTGTATTGATTTATTTACTAAGCTCCAAAAGCTGTTTAAACAAGCTTTTAATTGATTTAGTAATACCACTTTATCAAATATGTACCGTGGAGGTCATAAAGGGTGCATTTTGATGCTTAAACACATTATTAAAGGAGAACACCTTTTTGTTTATAAAATGATTCTTGTTCACAAATTATATCATTCCACTTACTAAATTTCCTTGATTCCTTCCCAAAATGTTAAAGATTTATCATACCATTTATTAACTATTAAAGGGAATGTAGCGACTCAGCCAAACATGGTCTTTTATTGAGAGTTCTGACAAACTTGCAAAAAGGTGAAAGAATTTCAAAATCGGATGATAAACAAAAAAGATATGATAATAATTCCTGGGCATATAAAGCATTATTGACATTAGTTAGACATATTCTTCATTATGTTCATACAGTTACTTTAATTTATTCCAATATAAATAAGTAATTTTTCATATTTATCAATATTCCATATTTGGTCATTTAGAACTGTGATGGCATATCTCTAAAAAATGTAGGCCTCCATATCCGTTTCAACAGAACCTTCAAATAATCATATCTTCTTTGTTTATCATCCGATTTTGATAATTCTTTCACCATTTTCCAAGTTTTTCAGAACTCTTAATATTAAAGATTGTTTGGCTGTGTCGCTATATTCCCTTTAATATAAATTCTCATTAATTTGCATTAAAACAGCAATACATAATCTGTGTATACAAAGTATTGTGTTTTGAGGTATTTACTGTGCAATACAGTTAAAGCTGACTCAATAAGGGTTTTGTTTTTTCTAATAATATTTAAATCAATATAAATCTATGATTAACAAAATGGTGCATATTACAATGTCTTTGCGAAATTACATTGTATTCACTATTATAAATCAATGTGATGTATTATGAGAAATCAATACAGTTATAGTTTAAAAGGTTAACATTATTAGTTCGACTTTTCGAAGTTAATGCAAGCTATTCTACTCGCCCCGGCGTCAGGATAGGTTAACCTTTTACGTTAAGCTCACTTCGAATAAACCATTTAAAGGACCTTACACATGTATTCACTTTCGTGCCGTTAATCTATTTTGAATATTAACAGAAGTATGCCATTTTTTCAACTTAGTTCCCCTCTACCCCCCAAAAAATGAAAAACACAAAAATAATCAAGTGCACTGTCCTCCGTCAGCTCTTGTTATATCTTTTGTTTTACTTATTATAAATATTTATAGAACACTGTTTCAGTTGATAAGATTTTACTTTGATAACTGCTTTGCTCTATATTAATGTTGCCCCAATTCTTTGCTAAATGTATTCAACCTTTAATAAATATGTTCGCGATAGTCATGACGGTTACCTTGATAGAACAAGTATGTAAGTGATAATGCCTTCAACTGACATTCACACTGGCCATTGTAGAAGCATAGCAGTGGAGGTTGGCCTTCAAGCACCTACAACGACTAGAGCTGGCTATTTTACACAGAATAAGTTCATGCTATCCTTTTGATGCTTTTTGATTTGATGCCTCAGATAGTGTACCACAAACATGTGATCCAGTTGTCTTTGAACCCAACCTTAGTCTGAGGGCATTGGTGTTTCGACGCCATTTAGGATCATTTAGCCCACAATATGACGAGCTTGGTAATCTGTCCTTCAGATATGTACTAGTTGCTTATTTAGTGGGTATTATATCAAGTTGAAGCAACAGCGTTTCTTTCATACCGGATACGGTTTTCCGTGTTTTACATGGGTGATGAAAAGCCTGATCTTACACATGGGGGAAGATAAAAGGCGCACACTGATATCAACAACGACAACACTTGCATGACGACATTGTGTAACTATAGGGACATTCCAACCCTCGGTATAACTGTTTTATTCGGAACCGAGGCTCGAAGCTTGGAAGAGCCTCGGTTCAGATGAAAACAGTTATTCCTCGTTCTTCACCGGATACCCATGAAAGATTCTTATAATCTCATTGCTGGTTTCTTGATACTGTATTAGTTGCGTGATCTGAATTAATTAATGGATTTGTTGTCCTAGACGTTCATTTTAAATATATTAATATTCTAGACGTAATGCAACTCTTCGTGACGAGAAATATGTTTGCTTTAGTTGTCAACTAATTTGCATATATTTATATTCACTGCCAATAGTTGAAGATAACCTCTACATGACTAAACACATGACGTGATTCAATACCCAAGTCAACATAATATTAGAAATACGTACAAGGATTTACTTTTTATGCCCCGAAGGGATGCATATAGTAGTCACACTGTCCGTCTTTAGTCCGTCACGATCTTCGTTCGTCTGTACAATCGTGTCCGGTTAATAACTCTGACAATAATGGACGGATTTTCAAATAACTTGGCACAATTGCTCAGCACAACAAGGGGACGTGTCGCGCAAAAAATCCAGGTCCGTGGCACCAATGTCAAGGTCACACTTAGAGGTCAAATGTCAAAATAAACTGCTTTCGTGTCCGGTTAATAACTTTGACATTCATGGACAGATTTTCAAATAACTTGGCACAAGTGCTCACCACAACAGGACGACGTGTGCGCACACACCCAGGTTGTGGCTCCAAGGTCAAGGTCACACTTAGATGTCAAAGGTCAATCGTGTCCGGTCAATAAATCTGGCATTCCTGGACGGATTTTCAAATAACTTAGCAAAAGTGCTCACCAGAACAACACGACGTGTCGCGCACCAACCTAGGTCCGTGGCTCTAAGGTCAAGGTCACACTTAGAGGTCAAATGTCAAATCGTGTCCGGTCAATAACTCTGACATTCCTTAACGGATTTTGAAATAACTTGGTACAAGTGCCGACCACAACAACATGATGTGTCGCGCACAAAATTAAGGTCCGTGGCTCCAAGGTCAAGGTCACACATATGTCAAAGGTCAAATCGTGTCCGGTCAATAACTCTGGCATTCCTGGACGGATTTTCAAATTACTTGGCACAAGTGCTCACCACAATAAGACGATGTGTCGAGCACAAAATCCAGGTATGTGGCCCCAAGGTCAAGATCGCAGTTAGAGGTCAAAGGACAAATTGTATCCGGTCAATAACTCTGGCATTCCTGGACGGATTTTCAAATAACTTGGCACAAGACTTAGTGCTCACCACAATCAGACCTGTCGCGCACACAATCCAGGTCCGTTGCTCTAAGGTCAAGGTCACACTTAGAGGTTAAAGGTCAAATTGTGTCCCGTCAATAACTCTGGCATTCCTGGACGAATTTTCAAATAACTTGGCACAAGTGCTCACCACAACAAGACAAAGTGTCATGCACCAAATCCAGATCCGTGGCTCCAAGGTCCAGGTTACACTTAGAGGTCAAAAGTCAAGTCATGTCCGGTCAATAACTTTGGCATTCCTGGACGGATTTTAAAATAACTTGGCACAAGTGCTCACCACAACAAGACGATGTGTCGCGCAAAAAAATCCAGGTTTGTGGCCCCAAGGTCACTTCGGGGGCAATTGTCACTTACTGTGACATTTCTTGTTTGCACATTTCATCTAGGTTATATCATAGCTCAATATCTTGCCTACAAATTAAAACATGACGAAATACCAGAGACGATCCGTACCTAAGTTGGCATTTAGTAATGGCAATCGGTTAATAATTTCTTTGTTTGTTTGAATGATGTTTTACGTCACAGCATATTTTAGGCCATACATGACGTTCGATTTGTGTGTGATAGAGGCAGACCATCCCATTTTTCTTGGGTAGAACCAGTATGGTATACCGCCATCCGTAAGAATCGACACTTTCTTACTTTACAAGTCGAGCTCCCAGTTAATAATATACATGATACTATACATGATGTATAATGTAGACAATAATGACAATACTATCACATAGCTTGGCGTAAGAACGGGGTGGGGTGGGGAGGTGGGTGGGGGACAGACTCCCATTGATATGAAAGAGGATGGATGGTTCCAGATTATGGAGTGTGTATCCCCTCAACCCACCACTATCAAATGTCAGAGAATATGTTCTTGTTCACTAACACACACAAAGACGTCTCCACCCCCATCCCACCCACATAAATATGTCATGGGGTGGAGGGTCCAGAGTACGAAGTAGCTGTTTCTTGTCTATTAATATGTGTGACAAACGAAAATAAATCGAAGAAAATTGATTCAAATATATGGCTTCTTTCGAGAATACAAGAATCTTAATCTTAATCTTGTAACACTGTGAGCCCTGAGGTAACAGCACGAAGGGTGCAAACCTGACCTCAGGGTTATAATTTGAAAACAATTGATAGAGGAACATAAGCTAATGCTACATGCGAAGTATTAACACTTTATAATTTATGGTTTCATAGTAGAATTCTCATGAGTTCCCGATGTAAGTCTATGGAAAACATGTGAACTCTCACTTTGATCTCACCCCCTCCTTATTTCCCCGCCCGCTGTGTGTGGCAATTTTTTACCACTTCATTTGAAAAAAGCTTGATTGCCTATTACCTGGCTATCACATCTAAACAATATCTGTCGAAAACAGTGTTTGCAGTTTCTGAGAAGATTTTTTATTGTTATCTACTATTTTTAGTAACAGAGGCCATCTTAGCACTCATGTTGACCCAATTTTAAAAACTTGAATGACACTAATCTAAGGATTGTTCATGGTCAAAATTAGCCGAACCGTTGCTGAGAAGTATTTTAAAGCCAATATTAAGGAAGGCAGGCTGTCAAATGGTAATCCCAATAGCTCATATGTGAACTATGCTTTATTAAAATAATTCCCCTTTTGCGTGGCTCATAATTATTATGATTAACAAAGATGGTAAATAAGTAAAAAGACTTTCAATATTGTATTGTTACTTTTTTATAATTATTTTACTTATATTTCGAAAACATTTTACGACACAAACAAACATAGTATTAAGATTAATAATAGTTTTATATTAACAATTGTGGTACCCCTTTTAGGGCCTCATTTCACTAGGAGACATTGGTCCCCTGGTGTATCTCTTGTTTTTTATTTAAAGGTAATACCTTAAGGTTCAAACATGCACAATGTCATGCTTTCTTCCGGAAGTCCATAATTATATTTTATACATACCACACTAATATAAACAGGTGTTCATACTTGTAGATATTGAACAAATCGCCTGAAACACTTTCCGAAGATTGAAATGTGTGTCTTCGACGCTCAATAATACAAATAATATACGATAAGACATTGAGCGCAGTCTTTAGTTGAAATAGGACCGCAACTTAAAGATGAATGGCCAACCTTTTTGTAGTATTATCAATTAACATATTTAACTCTTAAACATCATATGAACATTTCTTGATAGTCTCGGACAGAAACATATATTTAAAACCGCTACTAAGTTATATGTAAAATTAAGTATTATATGCATGACGTAGATACTACTTTCAAAGAAGAAAGAACTTTTTAATTTAAGTAAATATTTGACAGAGGCGTTTACTGTCAGATGTTCTATTCCAAATATTATTTCTTAAAATATATTCAAGTACATCCTCGCATAAATTGTTATTTTATATATAATTCCTTTTGTTTTTTATATCCTTGGATTACTGATTAAAATGTGTGATTTATATGAGCTATGATTAATTAAGGAGTATTGAAAATTGAACTATAAGTGAGTGTGTAGAAGTATGTGTAACCTGTCATGTGATTATAATTATGTATTACAAATTATGTATGTAATGATGAGAAACTGTAAACGTTTAAGTCAATAAAGTATCTATCTATCTATCTATCTATCTATCTATCTATCTATCTATCTCTCTCTCTCTCTCTCTCTCTCTCTCTCTCTCTATCTCTCTCTCTATCTATCTATCTATCTATCTATCTATCTATCTATCTATCTATCTATCTATCTATCTATCTATCTATCTATCTCTCTATCTCTCTATCTATCTATCTATCTATCTATCTCTCTATCTATCTATCTGTCTATCTATAGCTGCACAACTTTTGCCAGATAATTGATAAATACATTTACCTTTAATTCAGCTGTTCAAAGTTGTCTACGTCATCAAATAAAATCTTATTTTCGCTTTTCACAGATATCGCAATGTGTGAATTGTAAATATCTATTGTTGTGTATTGATTTCGATTTAAATAAACATAAACATGTTCACGAAACAAAACATGACCGGAGAACTTTAACGAAATACACCAAAGATTGTGTTCTATTATCGGTATACTATATAATTATCAAATATATGTGTACCACAAATAAAAAACAAATAATGTATTGGTGCATATATGTACACTCAGAGCCATTTTTTATTATTTAAATACCTATATCAGAATTTATCAGTTTGTCCTTTAAAATAATATGTCATTTCACTACAGAATATACTCAGTGTATTTGTATTATAATTATTTTCATTTGTGAGCAATTCTATGAATTTCAGCATGTTTGGTCGTGAGTAAAAGTATTTGTTAATAGACTTTTTTCTATCATTTAGAAAAAACGGGCATACTAAAACAAAATGAAACTCATCCCCAAGATCATTACATTGTGTGCATTTTCTATCAGATGTTGGGGGTATTCCTCTATCTTCCGACCTCTATTGGTAACCTGTGATTTCTTGTTAAAAATGCTATAAGCTTCTTACAGTTTAAAACTGTTAATGCTTTAATACGAACACTTTGTTTAAACTAGTTTTCAAATACTTGTAGATGTTTGTGTCCGAAGTACGAGCAAGTTCGGAATGCCAATTTAGTATGAAGATATTTTTAAGTTTTTGGCTGGACGATTTAACAAACCACTTTCCATTCAAAAAGTCTTGATACTTCACTTAGGAAATAATAAATCACAACCTTACCAAGCATTTCTAATATCTTCAAACAATTATGTCAATGTTCATGTGGTTAAGCTACGTCCCTAAAAAGTCGTGCTAAACTTTTTTGTTCAGTATATATAGCAATTGTATATCAAACAATATGTTGCGTCTCCATTTGAATAATTCTGAGACAATATGAGTGCAAATTAAACAAATATCAAATATCTGTTGTGCGCAATATGAAACTATAGAGGAACCGGAATTTCACTGCACAAAATATAAGAAATCGATACCGGAATTATGCAGGACAATTCTGAACTTGCGGAACATTGCCAAAGCGCTTCGGTGGTATCAAGAGATAAAGTGTACGGTATGTGTATCAGTACAAGAGAAAGCATTGGACAAAAACAGGCCGAAGCCGGCCTGTAACGCTCTACTGCACGTACACAGGTGGAATTCAACTGAAAAAACAAAACTTCCATGCTGTAAACTAGTGAGCCAAAATGGCCATTAATCACTCATCATAACAGAATGAGATCAGGCAGTCGATTGGGCCATAGCAAATTCCCGCACCAGCCTTAAAGTGTTCAGACACGGTAAGTGTATACATGGTTATAGGGTGGGGATCTCAACAGTTTCCAAGTTTTGACCCAGGGACTACGCTCTTATGTCCAAAGTTGTGTAGCCAATGCTGGTTGGATGGTTCATGCCATGTCCAGTAAATGTATATATTGGTTACAGGGCGGGGATCTCAACATTCCCTATATAAGACTCTGTAAAACATTTCTCGATCTGAAGAAGGTTGACAGAGGACCATAAGCTTATGATGGTAAATGCAAAATATTAGACCTCTAGCTTATGTAGTTGCAGAAAAAAATATTTTTAAAATAGTTTCCTTTTTTATGAAAACATATGACCCTCCGGGGCGAAGCCATATTTGACCCCAGGGTCACCATTAATTTGAGCAAACTTGGTAGAAGACCATAAACTGAAATAAAATGCAATATATACTCTGTGCCTTGTGGTTTTGGAGAAGACGATTTTTCAAGATTTTCTCTATGTAAGGTGTTAATTAAAAATATATTGCTATTAGTAACTCTGCTTAATTAAACAGTAAAACAATCAAAAATAGCATGTACAACTCGTGATCAGAATCGTCCAACGGGTAGGGTAGAGTAGTGTTTAATTTATTACATGCTATTTTTTCTCTACTTCGGAAACAAATACTATAAACAACTAGGATTAGCCAGCGAGGTACAGTCATATTGATTTAAACCCATCGTAGATATATATCAGTCTTTACAAAAGACAATCATTTTACCCTAAAAATTATGTATACTTACGGCTTTCATATAAATACGTTTCTTTTTAATGTAAACACAAGATCCTGTTTGTTCCGTTGTTGGTAAGAATGTAGCCGAATCATTGCTTTCTAGTAGCTCACATTGAAGGCGGCGTTTTCTGTAGTTGACTGTATTACACTTTGGTCGTACATCACATTCATAAACACACTCGCTCAACGATCCGTAAATAATTAGAAACAGCGTCTCAGTCGAAGAGCATTTGTTGGAATGCGTCATTTTGAATTGTTCGCCCAATGCTTGACTTGTCCCCAGTAAGACAGTGATACAATAACCAACCAAGTTACTTATCACTATATACCTCATGATTTAATATCCCGATCTCTTTCTGCACACACACTCTACGCAAATGCTCTGTCATGAATGCTAGATAGAAACCGATGATTGGCACAAAGGCTTTACATGACAAACAAAACGTGGAGCCTAGCACTAGCAGGCAATGGCGTAATACCGCGTTTAGCTCTACTGATCGAATGCCACGTGCGCTTATGAGGTGACAGTCTGTTCGTCAGTCCGTCCGCCCGCCCGTCCATCCGTTAACGTTTTGCTCAGACGAATTCTCCTCATAAATCGCTTAGACAATTTTGAACCATTGAACAGATGTCAACCGTTTTTCCTTATTAATGATTGCCAATCACTAGATTATTTAACTTAAACAAATGGTGGCCCGCAGTTTGTAACGGTTTTGCATGTTTACTAAAACTTATATAAGGAACAAAAGAAAAATATTCTTCCCTGAATCCACAAGGAATGTAGTGACATATATAGCTCTCCGTGAATATAGATCTATGATATTTTACACATATAGATCCATGCACCGGGTCTATGCTCATCATAAGCATGCGCACAGAGCTCCAACACGACAGGGATACGTTGGTTGTGAACTGGATCTACGCATATATCTCATAACTACGGTGTCCTATTAGGGCCATCTTACCATCGCATCTTACCATCGAGTTTCAACCTAGGTCGATGCTTGATGGTAAGATGCGATGGTCGATGGTAAGATGCGATGATAAGATGCGATGGTCGATGGTAAGATGCGATGGTAAGATGCGATGGTCGATGGTAAGATGCGATGGTAAGATGCAATGGTCGATGGTAAGATGCGATGGTAAGATGTCCATCGCATCTTACCATCGACCATCGCATCTTACCGTCGACCATCGCATCTTACCATCGCATCTTACCATCGACCATCGCATCTTACAATCGAGCATCGACATAGGTCGATGGTCGATGGTCGATGGTAAGATGCGATGGTAACATGGCCCTAACAGGACACCGTACATAACCACACTATTTATGATTTTATATTTTATAGGGAATGGACAGTATTTGGTTTTCATTGTCTTGTTTGATGAAGCCTTATCTACCCTACTCTTAACTTATCTGCTTCCAACAGGAGCCGACGTCGTGGGTGGCCACTGAATTGTCTCTCAGTATCTGTTATTTATGCTATGGCGATCTTTTATTCATTTAAAAACAATCACGAAACCAATTATACAAGCAAACTTTTACGCAAGCGTAAAATAGCTGCCGAGAGGAAATAGCATATATCTCGGTAGGGACTGGACACGAAGTTTAACATAATAACATATCAAGTCACGAGTGTTAAAACAATATTGAAAAAAATAATGTTGACGTAAACACGCCACGACTGTTTTTTTTCTTACCAGACACATTCTTCCCGAGTTTTACCATCAGTTGTTCCTACCAAACATTTTGAATCAAGGTGGACGACCTCTCTTCTCTCTGTTCAAATACCGTGATTACAATTCAACTTTGGACCACGACGTGCTAGAAGTACACATCAGCACAGAAGTACAGGTGTTCACATGTAAGAGATGCGTGTGCATTTCAACAGACGTCCCTCTGCTACCATGTGTAATTATAAGATTGTGTTATCAAAGTGAAAACTCAAAGTAACTGTTCATTGCTACCTTACCATTACATGTGCAATTATGAAAACCATACAGGCAGCGAATAAACCCATCGACTAGTGTATAACACGGCGTTATTTACGAGAATACCGCATTATAAATGGGTATTATTCCATAAAAATGTATTATTCCATTAAAATACAGATTTGCACTTACTCCATTCCAATACTTGCGTTTCATTCAGTTTCATTATTCTCCGTAAAAATCCCGGACGTGAAGATCCCGGAAATATTGCCGCTCCCTAGCCTGGATATGTTATGAAAAAAAGCTGGATAACTGATATATTAAATGCATAATTTAAGAAAAAGGTATTGAACTGTTAATTGTTAAAAGCAATATTAAACTCAATACATACCTTCCTTGTTAAAACAAATATACAATTATTCAGCAATCGGCATAATTTGGTACATTTTAGATATTATTTTCTGGTATAAAAGTATCAAAAACAATATTGAAAAAGTAAGAGGGAGGGGGGATATGTTGTGGATAGACAACACAGAAATTTTCCTGCCCTGGATCATTATCATTACAACTGGTATAGGATGTTGGAACTAGCATCTTTAATATAATGTACCATAACTGGGTATTTGGAATGTCCATCATATGAGCAAAGATGAGATGTCACTACAGAGTAACAGTCTTCTGAAGAAGAGAAAGTGTCTTTATCCTATGTATACATTTAAATGGTTGTCTATGACTAATATATGCACACTTTTCTCTCGGGCATTTACAACCAGCATTGGATAATTACACAAAAATGAATCTAGATAAAGAGCAAAGACGATGACAACTAAAAAAGAACTGTATCGCAGTGATGGCTCCCTGAAAAAAAGAAATGTATATTCTTTGCATATTTAAACTTTTTTTGTGACTGATAGTATTTTGTCAGGCATTTACAACCAGCTTTGGATGGCAGATCACACCTGTTAGTAGTCGGGTTGTAGGATTTTAAATTTAAAGGGACACATGGCAATCTTGCTTTTACTTTATAAAACTGCCCGGCGTCCAATTAGTTTCTCTACATCTATGCAATTGTTTAGTCATTTATAGTAATTACAAGAATAGTATCAATGAAACTGTTTTTAGCATATTACTAAATATTGGTTATATTGCACCAATATTATATTGAAACCTTAGTATGGTCGAATAACACGAAAAAATTAAAACTCAAAAGTTAACTTCAAAATGATACTGGATCATTAAATCGAGAGGCTCATTTCAAAGCTTGATAAAAACTTCAAAATTGCCGTGTGGACCCTTAAAGGGACACATGGCAATCTTGATTTTTTGAAAACTAGCGGCGTCCCGTTAGTTTTTCTACATAAATTGCATTTGTTCAATCATTAATGTTAATTATAAGAATTGTATTAACCATTTGTTTTTGTATATTATTAATTTTTGATATTATTGCACTAAAAATATATTAAAACTTATAGTATAATAAGACGAAATAGTGAATACTTAAAATTTGATTTATTTAAATGTAACCAGGGTAAAAGTAAAAATGATACTGGATATATAAATCGAGACACCCATTTCTTTCAAATACTTCAAGATTGGCATGTGTCCCTTTAAGACAATAACACTGAAGTGTATGCCTATCAGTATGAAACTTGTTATTTTAGTTACATGTATTTAGATGATTCTAATTCAAGATAAAAATGGGTCAGGTCAGTTGGGGTGAAATTTAAAAAGATAAATGTTATCATTATTTATGTTGTATAACATATACTATTCCACTAAATATTTTAGCAAAACAGAAATTAAACACCTAGATACATTGTAATGTTGAATAAATGTTGGTGTCAATCTTTGTGATGTAACTTAGTTAGATAAAGTTGCAGCATATAAATTCAGAATCCCTCTGTAGAGCATTAGGATCCGTTCTTGTTGAAGCCATGTGCAATTAATAGTATTTATCTTGATCTAAGAAGGTCGCAACATAATATGTTTCTGTAACTTAGACTTTAGTTATTAGTAATTACTTATTACTTACACTTGTCATGAAAAATGTTTCTGTCTGCAACGTGATAAGGAAATCCATGTGCAGATGTAAGTGATGAAATATATTGTAGAAATAGCATGCTTATCCCAATTCACTATCCAATCGCAAATGCAGATCTTAAATACACAGTTGCCAGATGGAGTTGAATGTTGTTTAAAGGCTCATCAACACAGTATAGGTTATTTAGAGCCGCCCCAGAGAGAGGGGAAGGATACATAGGAATCCGGGAACCGTGCCCTACTCTTATTATCGAATAGATTCCTATGGTTCTTTAACTGTGCATAGCATTGTGGAGGCCAGGGAACCAGGCTAGGGCGGTCTGGAATTTATCTAGTCAATCCACATCAGGGTATTGATCCAGGTTTAACAAGGATGTCCGCAATTCGAGGTTGGTGAGTATTTTTTCGAGGATTTATATAGGCGCGCGCACTGTCACCCTGGCACCTACTAAAACCCAGACACAAAAGGGTGACAATGCCACGTTTGTTGTACTTCTGAATTCTGATTTCCGGATTTTGAAATCCGAAGTTTGAAGTTTGATAGATTGCACGCGTCTATAGGCGAGCTATAATTCCGTAATAAGGCCAAACAAAAAATATGTTTGTCTAGGCAGGGCTCTACAAAAAAGTAGGTAGGGAAGATACGGATTTATTTTCATATATTATATATATATAATATATATTATTCCTATATATATATATATATATATATATATATATAGGAACATAGCATTTTTGATTTTTATATTTTTTGTTTGCTACATTGAAAAAAAATGCTAGGTTTCACCAGAACAAAATAGGTAGGGTTGGGTTACCATCGACACATATACTTTTTTGCAAGACCGAAGAAAAATGTCGTTACACATGTCCAAAAACCCTGACTTTCATTTTGATAGAGTTACGCCCCTTTTCATAAAACTTTAACCTGTAAAATAACATGGCTCATAACTTGAAAAAATATTGACCTGTGGTCATAAAACCTTATACAATTCTTCTTTATCAATTATTCAATGCTGTTGATTTTTATTTTTGGCAGAGTTATGGCTCTTTTTATAAAAGTTTAACCTGCAACCTAACTTACTAATAACTTGACAAAACATTGACCTATGGTTATGAAACTTTAAACAGTTCCTGTTTTAATATCAATTATCCAATGTTGAGGTATGCCCCTTTTCAAGAGTTTTATCAATTTAAAAAAAAATCTGATCTATAATTCATGCAGGATTGCACCGTCTGTCTTCAAACATTTTAGTTAAGATTTTACTTGCTGAAATTAGCACATGGCAGGTGATAGGTATTCCATGGAACACCCTTCTAGTTTAAGGTTATTGACAGTAACGTCATATGATAAAAATAATCTTACACTCGTATTCATTTCGTAAAACGATGAAACTCGTTGAATAATTTTACCGTATTTTACTCAATTATGCTTGTAAAATATACAAATTACCAATTTATTGCATATTTTTCATATGAAACGAGCTCTCGTGTAAGATCTTAAGTGTAATATAACACAGTGTGAAATTCATACCTAGTAAGAAGTAATTTCATAAGCATGTCTGTTGAAGTCGGACATTATATGATAGGTTACTCTGTCTTTCTATTTGTTCTTGTTTGAGAAGTAACTTCAAAGCAGATAGAGATATGCGCTAAGATTTTATGTTGTAAACTACATTATTTATTGTCAGTCAAAGATCACTATCACAAGTGAGTCTTCTATATCAATGGAAATGATGATGGAATAATAATATTAAACAAAAAGTAAAGAAGTGCATGTTTTGAAGGGACTAGAGACAAACTGGGAGAGTAATTGGTGCCAATATACAAATACAAGAGAAAATCCTCGAAATGTGCTTCAGTTTCATATGAAATGTGCACATGCTTTAAATAAGCTGCATATTTAGTTTGGTTGAATTTGATACTGAGGAAAAGAAGTCTCGGTTGGTTTTGTTGCTATATCATGAATATTAATTTAAATTGTCATTATATCGCTAGCGCTTGTACATATAATTCAAATAAAGTGTACATACTTCGATCACACAACAAGCATTTCTAAGAACCTTAAAGCATCCTATGAATTAATAGTAATGAGTATATAACAAAAACTAGTGTAGTTGTCAAGTTTTCCAGACAGAACTATTTCATTAACAATAATTACATCATATTATCAGTGCAGATTATACTTAACCAATGAACCCATGCTGGGCTATAATGATTGTATATAAAGGTCCACTTGAAATAAGTACTAACGTGAATTTCACATGGACTGAAATGAGTACTTATGTGAATTTCATGCGAGTTGAAATGATTACTAATGTGAATTTCATGTGAATTAAAATGAGTACTAACGTGAATTTCACGTGAATTGAAATGAGAAATAACGTGAATTTCACATGAATTTAACGTTATTTCACGTGAAATTCACGTATATTTCACGTTAATTTTTTAACGTTAAATTCACGTTGTTGCTCGTTTCATATGAAATTCACGTTAAAAGATTCACGTGAAATTCACGTTATTTTAACGTGAATTAACGTTAAAAAATGTTGGTAGTGTAAGGCATGCAATGACATTTCAGTATTCAATAGATGGCAATAAAGGAGCGTGAAAGCAATTGCATAGGAGTATAATTTAAACATATATATTCAATTATGTGTTGTGTGTCCAAATATAACAGCTTTTTTTTTACAAAGATAGCAGAACGCCACCCCACCCCTCACACTCAAACACTGATTATGATGTTCTAATTAACGTCAGTAAATATCCCTGACTCATTATCTTAGCGATTATTTATTTCAGATAACATCACAAACGCACACTCAACACTAAACAACACCGCCACACCCCACCACCGCCCCACCCAATCCCAAGTTCTTTTTATTATATTCCAATAAAAATCCCTGCATTCATCAAACTATTCTGATAACTTGAGGTCATTCGATGGAACTAAATGGTTGTACACCTTTAAGTTCTCAAAATCGAATATGCTTGTTGAAAATAGGGGTAATAAACTTGAAAGTGGCTTAAAATAGTCCCAAAAGTGAATCCCCATAATGCATTTAGAAAGCTATTTGGAAAAGTTGAGGTACTTCGATGGAACTAAATAGTTGTGCACCTTTTCCTATGCTCAAACTTGGCGGAGCAGTCTATGTAAAATGTGTGATCCCCGGGGCAGGACCAAATTTGACCCCAGAGTCGCCATGTGAACAAACTTGGTAGCGGAACATAACCTTATGGTACCTGCAACATATTAGACCTTTAGTTTCAGAGAAGATTTTTCAAGGACTTTTCTATATACATTTTATGTAAATCTATGACCGTCAAGGCATGCCCAGATTCTTCCACAGGGCCACCTTTTGAACAATCTTTGTAAAGGACCATACGCTTATGCTACTTGCAATATAACAAGCTCTATACGTTGTGGTTTCAGAGAATATATATTTTTTTTCCCCTATACACGTCTATGAAGAACATGTAACCTCTGGGGAGGGGCCAAAGTTGACCCAATGTTTGCCATTTGAAAAATACTTGATAGAGTATCATAAGTTATTGAAAGAGTTATGAAAATAAGATTTTGGTCTTATTAATTACTTGCAATCTATTAAATACAAAACATGACATAGCTAGCCTTAACGCACTTGCTTCTCTTAACAAGAACATTTAACCGAAGCCATTTCAGCTGTGTTAACCATACGCAGACGACAACGACGACGACGTTTGAATGGTGACAATAGGCATTCGTTTGTTTTTACAAAACATACTAGCTAAAATCGAACATTTCCGCAAATAATTATATTGAAAATTATTATTTTTCAGATTGTAGTATGAATCTCACGACTGAGGTGATATAACTACCACAGGAGAGAAGTATCTTTCGTCCGTAGTCGTGACTTAAAAAGAGAAAAAGAAAACTCCTTCTTAATACCACAGCTCTTATGCAGCACCGTTCACTCTAATGCAGCGCCGATGCATTTTTGGCAGCATTTATGTTACTTTTGTAATTTCCTTTGATTCATGATAACTCTATGTGTTAACGGAAAGACATGTTACAAGTAATGAAACAGACTACTATTTATTACCCGTGCATACACCTTTACTTCCTAACCCGCCACCGCGAAACGTAAACTCTAAACATTACTGGACTTTTAGTTAGGACATTTGTTGTGGATCAACACCTTTCACAGCACGGTTGAACGACTGTCTTCGATTTTTGATTAAACGTGTTGAAAAGAAATTGTTCGCAAATAAATCTTGACAACATACCATTTTTCTTATCGGCAGCACCGGATACTCCTCAAAACGGTACAGACGCCAGCACAATTAGAGCGTTTGGTAGGCGTGGTAAACACATGTAGAGGCAAAATTACCATTTTCATCACGACCCTATATACTCTGCAAAGCTCTGAAATTATAAATGTGTTAATGTTACATTATTAAACATTATTAAATTATGCATATATCACTTGCACGTACTCAGATAGCAATATACATTTCATAATTCATATCCCCATTTAATTTCTATATATTTTCACACATCTTACATTTCAAATTCAGCATCACCTAACATCACCTAACATGCGTCTTAAGCACGTTGTACAGAGAATTCGTCTGATAAGACTACCGTCCCACCAATTATAATAGGTCAAACCCCATCCTTCATTAAATAAACTTAAAACAGAGTTACCTTTCTTTTCATTGAAATTCTCTCTCTCTCTCTCTCTCTCTCTCTCTCTCTCTCTCTCTCTATGTGGTCTCTCTCCCTCTCTCCCTCGCTCTGTCTCTCTCTCTATATATATATGTAGAGAACATTTTGTTACAACCACTTACCAACGGATTGGAAATCGCAGCCTTAGACACCAACTTCGACACATCGTCTTTCCCAATAGCAGGCGCATTAGCCCACTCGGCCACCTAGTCAACATAAACATATTGATTTCGGACACAGGGTGGTTTTTAAGGCCTTACTATTGAACACGTCAAATATATTCGGGTTTTCCTGTCAAATAACGACAATCATAGCGCATATTGATACGACAGAGGATTCACTTTCTATTTAATGCTTACATGCTACTTTTATACAAACTTCCAAATAAAATATCTCCCAGCATACGTCATAAGCACGTTGTATATGGCATAAAATTGAGACATTGTATCGTCCCAGTGGTTCGAAGGGCAACCACGCCTTAACACACATACTAAGAAAGACATCCTATCATTCATTATGAAAATTTTAAAAGGAGAGTTGTCTTTCCTTTCTGTAAAAAATCTATATATAACGCTAACTATCTTTTTTACCAAGAATACCAACCCCATTTGTACCATTTGTACATGTTGCATATAATTCATTAATTATTGAAAGATCAATCCAGCCTTTAACATAAGCCGAAAATACTCCATTACATGGACACAACAAAGACCAAAAGTCGGCCGATCTGCGCGTCACTCAAAATCTAAAAATACATCCATCACAATGTGCAAGCGCATTAAATCTGCCATCTTGTTTTATCCGGTTTATTATAATAACCTGCAAAGTCTGCGTTTTTTGGAGTGGATATAAAGTGTTATACCTGTCCATCCGTCTTTACGAAAAGTATTACATTCATGTGTTTCTTTAAATTCTTTTCTCAGACACGTAGAGCGGTCAAACTTCACGTTTTTCTGCATCTATATGGCAGCCCCAAGTAAATTAATATGAATGACTTTAACCTACTTGCTGCACTTAGTTATTTTAATTCTCAGATACCCTTATTGTTTTTAAACAGCTAATCAAACAAAAGACACACGCCTCCCCACTTCCCCCACATGTAGATCCGTCCTCGTGCTCGTAACGCCCCATTACGTTTACCACACAGGTATATCTTATAACGCATATAGCTAACTTCTTTCGGGGTATATAGCCGTGTTAAACTGCCAGTTATTATACACTTCGGACATTTGCAACTTTGCACGTATTAAAAGGTAAATTCAGCAGTAAAAGGTAATTTTATAAATCGTGAACCTCTATTGAAATACGACCATGCAGAACCATAGAATTTTGTCTCCAACACATTCCAACAAGATATCGTGGTTTCTTGCTCTCTTGGTGGTGTCGTTTGTTTTTCAACTCGCCGGCTGTGTGTCTCCTGGGTGGATGTATCTGGTCGATGATTCTGGATTAATACACATAGGACTATGGTATTCAGTGATGTGTGTGAATGATACCTGCGATACAATTGGCCACAATGAGCTGCTTACAAGTAATACCATCTGGACTAACGGTATGTCTTATGACTTATTATATATTGTATATCAACACATATGGGCAGTTGACTGTTTGGATGAAAAGCTTCCATTACGATATATATAGTTATGATCCTCAGTCCGGGGTAAAAGAAGACATAAATCCGTGTATGCATAATTTTGCTTTAGTCATATTTTTTCTAAAACAAACTGTAATCATACAATGAAACACAATATAAATGTTTAATGATTAAACCAAGCAAACTCTCATACAACCTTTTGTTTTTACTATACAACAAGATATATAATCATAAAGCATATACAAAACACAATATAACAATGTTCCGTAAACGACCGGAAATGTGTAAGGGGTTCGTAAGAGGGTTCGACACAATCGGGAAGGTGTATATATATATCCATGACCCAATATAATTTTGTTTTAGTCCTATTTTTTCATAGAGAAAAATATTTTCGAACAACCAAGGACAGACAACCTTCGGAAGAACTACGCCAAGGCTCCTAGCTATAATGAGAGATACAGAAAGCAAACGTATGCATTCAAAAGGGTAGCTGCAACTAATATATATATCACACTCGGCCCCTGTAAGAATGCACATGAAATAAGCTATTAGCTAACATTTTAAGTTATTTTTTAAAATCGATAAATTTCATAATATAGCGTTATACTTGTTTAAATAGCAATATCAAAATACAAAAGAAACGCACCAGATACACAAATACATGTATTTCTGCTTATTGTATACTTTGATATTGTCCCGTTTAGTTTGCATTGAGCTAAGCGTGCAATATTCTACGTTATTATATAACCTATAAATAGACGCGTTTTCATTGGCTAAAAAGTAATTTTTTAGAAAAAATATCTAGCGATATTGACCTGTTTTTTTGATATTGACCTGTTTTTTTGATATTGACCTGTTTTATATAATTGTAAATTGAGGGTTATATAATAAAACAGTTATGGACTTTTCAGCTGTTATACATGATGTTGATATGCACCAAAAAATCATTATTGACCTCGGCTATCGCCTCGGTAAATAATGATTTTTTTGGTGCATATCACATCATGTATAACAGCTGAAAAGTCCATAATTGTATAATATTGCACGCATTGATATATTATCGAGTTATTTAATACATGAATCCTTCCTATAGTGTCAACAAAAAAATACGAGTTTTTTTACAACCTTTTATGGCAAAAATTGATAAAATAATTCAAATGGTCACTCACCCACTGTTTTTAACGTTATCGAATGGTAAACAAACTTCAGAAAATCCCTTGATGTTTTTAATGACGTCATCCGACGTCGACGTCGTTTTCGCGCAAAATAATCATCCACACAAAATGAAACTGAATGGCAAGATAGGAATTCCATCAAAAGCTATAAAAAATAAAACAAATACAATGAAAAGTAATAGTCATACAATTAACATTGATCAAAAACAATATGAAAGTATACAATAAAAAGGTTATTGAATTTGTATGGCTAAATATTACTTGGAACTCGTTGTTTTGGCGCAGGACGACTCGCAAGCTCGTCGTCCTTTGCCAAAACAACTCGTTCCAAGTAATATTTAGCCATACAAATGCAATAACCTATAATATCCATAATATAAGAAAATATATTGAGAGAAGGCACATATAAATTAATTAGTACATGTATATAAGGATATTTGTCTTTTTCCTTGGAAGATGCAACTTTATTTCATCGAGTGAACTCCCTAAATCCCTACGGTTTGGAAGAAATATACGATGCCTTTACACACAGACACATACATATTATATACAAACATATTTAAACGCGTTTGTGTAGGATAATCTGAACTAATGTTCCCACTGAGTAAACATCACTGTAGAGTCGCGGATCAAGGAAAGGGACGGGAACTATTTTGTAAAACAGGATGTTTTATGGTAAACGTTTGTTCGTTTGTCCGTCCTTTAACAATTAGGCATTCCGATGGGATAATTTCATTGGTTTTAGCGTTAGTAGGTCAAAGGTCAATTTTACTATGAATTCTTGCAAAAATATGGATTTTTCAGGATATACCAATCTCATGCAACTTTAAAGGTACACTGCCCTTGGTCAGAGGAACTGCCCTTGGTCAGAGGACGCCGCTTATTACTTTAGGGTCAGTAGGTCCAATGTAATGAAACATGCCCGCACGTACACACGCACGCACGCAATCATGGACGCACGCACGCACAAAACCATATACATGCATATATATATTTCAAACACCATAATATATTGAAATACGCATTTCGATCGATAACTTCAGAAATAAACGCCTACACTCGTGAAACCTCATTGCACTTAGTGTTTGGAGAAACCATTATCATTTTAAAACCAATATATCATGTAATTTATATACATACCACCTTGAAAAGTATTTGTTCCACCAAGGAAAACGTCATGACTATAACGTATTTATTAAATGTTGAATACATTTAGCAAAGGAGTGGCACAACATTAATATAGAGCCAAACATTCATCAAAGTATGAAACTTCACACATGTATTCGGTATGATAAACATTCCAAGCGCTAGTCATTTTGGAACAGTTATCATGGTTATGTATTGTTTTTTTAAATATTGTACAAAACTACTACGGAATCAATCTAATTAGTTCCTACGATTCTGCATGTGAGTACTCTGTATATTGTACTTATCAACTGAAATAGTGTTTAAAAATATTTATAACAAAATAGTAAAACAAACAGTATAGCAAGAGCTGACGGAGGACAGTGCATTTGACTACAGAGACCTTGTTTATTTATTGGGAAACTAGTTTGAAAAAGGGGCATAATTCTGTAAATATTTATAAAGATTAACGGCAAGAAAGATTTATGAGATGTGAGCTTAACGTAAAAGGTTAACTGACCCTGACGCCGTGGCTAGAAGAATAGCTTGCATTTTGTTCGAAAAGGCAAGCTAATAATATTAACCCTTGAAACTATAACTGTATTGATTTCCTACATTGATTTATATTAGTAATTTAGCGTCTCCGTGACTAAGGGGTTAACGACGTTGCGTTGTAAACCTTCTTGCCTCTCACCGCTGCGGGTTCGAATCCCACTGGGAGCTCGACCTGTGTCGATTCTTACGGATGGCGGGGGATGTACAGTACTATTTCCACCCAGGGAAAGCGGGTGGTCTGCCGCCACCACAAGAAAAATCGACCATCATATGTGTTGAAAATGACGTAAAACAGCATACAAGCAAACCAACATAATTTTTATATTAGTAATTTCACAAAAATAGTGTAATATGTACCATTTCGTTAATCATTGATTTATATTGATTTAATTAGTATTAGAACAAACAAAATCTTACTGAGTCCGCTGTAACTGAAGTGCACAGTAAATACTCCAAAACGCAATAATGTATTTTTGAACAATAATTTGTATAAACAGATTATGTAGTGCTGTTTTAAATGCAAATTAATGAGTATTTATACTGATCATTGATATGATAATTCATTAACATTTTGTAAATAAATCAATGTTTTAACATTCCAAAATCCACAATATCCTTCGTATTTGTGGCACTTTTATTTTCATATAGACCGTAATGCTAGCTCTACACAGTATATCACTTTCCTTAATTCTCCATGGCATTTCACATATCCATTATACTTGACTAAACCTACATGCAAAACACAAAAACAGCAATAAAACAATGACGACATGTGCTCTATGTACCGCCATTTGGCTCAAAAGCAGATGACATTTTTCGAGAAACAAAAGCCTAACCAAACCTTACCTTATAAAAAGTAGTGACAATCTGCTCTCTGATGTCCAATGTCTTTGCTTTTTGCAACCGTATCTTTGGAATACTGTTCTCATCAGCAAACATGCACGCCGCTTTCATTCACTTAATCAAGTACACAGTCCATAATCACTCCACTGATGGTACTACTTTTGAGTACGACCATTTTAAACTTTTGACCTCTCTGGGCACCGGTTAAAGTCTACTAGGTTTAAATACACTAAATCAGCCGGATGTGCTCGCTTGGTGCAGTCGGATGTAGTTCTGTATTAAAGAGCGGATGTAGTTCTGTATTAAAGAGCGGATGTAGTTCTGTATTAAACAGCAGATGTAGTTCTGTATTAAAGAGTGCTAACCTTCTTTTTTTTAAATCTTTTTTAAAGTGCAGTTTCCTGTTATGTTTTGGCTGTAACTGTATTCCGGACATGTTGATGGTATTTGAAAACGCAGCTCATCATTTTTTTGACAGTTTTTAATATAGATTTCAGAAGTGAAAGTAGACAGGGTATGAAATTGCGAGGGAAACACATAACGTTGACCTTTGACCCGGTGTTAGTGTACAGCTGAAGAAGTTTTTCTTAGAAGATATTCAACCCCCTATTTCCTTGTTGATGTTTAATAGAAGACATTTTGCATGATAAAGTAAGTTTCCCAGAATTCTAATCAGGTTTGAGTTGTTAACAGGTTGTCAACATTCTCACTTTACTATGGAAGTGGCACGGATACTCATTTACGCTGTTATATCCTACTACCGGTATATATCATCTTTCGGTGGTATCTTATATTTTCACAAAAAGAAATGTTCAGTTACCCACCATTGGACAGAAAAGGAGGAGACAGTACGACGCCAGTCTCATCAATAATTATGGGGGACAAAGAAATTCAAAAATTGCATTTCGTAAAATAAAAAGATGTAGAAAAAATAATAAACGAAAACAAAAAATAAATTGAAAAATAATCCTATCAAACTTATTGTTATCTTATTTTGTGTTTTCATTCTCACATGCGTCCACACATTGTATCCTGACAGTCATGACGAATAAAATGCTTCAGGCAGATTTATACTATTACACCGGTAGTAGATATCTAGGTCATTGTATTGATTAACTCTTACAACCTACTAAGTACTTAAAATGAATTCCAAAAATAACAAACAAATATCCATGTATAATATTTTACTGAAAAGGCTATGATAATTTGCACTATGTACTATTCGATGGGCCAGTGGTAGCTAGATGATACTGTCTGGAGACTCGCTAAAGGAAACAGATGCGATAGTACGATGATGATAACGCGATAGTATGATGATGATAACGCAATAGTACGATAATGAAATTGCGAAATCACGATACTACGATAACGAAAACGCGATATCACGATATTACGATTGTGAAAACGCGACAGTACGATGGTGAAAACACGATAGTATATCGCATTATCATCATCGTACTATCGTATTATCGCGTTTTCGTTATCGTAGTATCGCGTTATCATCATCGTGTTATCGCGTTTTCGTTATCGTAGTTTCGTGAGATCGCGTTTTCATCATCGTACTATCGAATATCGCGTTTCAGATCAACACATTGAAAGGCGATGGCCCTAACGGAATTCCGTAGTTTCCCGTCAAAATGATTACTGATTTACTCGTTTAATACACGGGACATACCATTATATTGATGAAACTTTACATATAACATGTATGTATGTTTGCTAACATATATGTTTTTACATAATGTGCCCTATGTTTTACATAAACATCTTTATAAAGTCACATGTCAATGAAACGCGTGAAATACACGCTCTGTTAAATTCAGTGAAATAACGCGCCGTGTTTTAAACATTAATTTCAGATTAATCATTATTTATACACACGACACATACACACTGCACACAAACAACGTTTACCTGTAGAGAACACTCATGCAAGAAACATTTTTATTACATTTATATGGGTGAAAGATTTGGATTTCTCAGTGAAAGAATATTCATAATCGCTAAATATTAATAACTAACTCCGAACACAAAAATAACTAACTCCGACGTTGGGTTATGACGTCAATAACCTGTTGGTGACGTCGACGTCATCCGCCGATAACGCTAAATAAAGCGAATAATTCTGGTTAAAATAATACATAATCTGATTAAAAATGTAATAAATAGATTATTTAACTGTTGTGATCGATTATATGGAAATCCTTCACTCGATGGTAGGCGTGTGTTGTTTTTTTCACTTACTCGCTTGCGCTCTTCGTGAAAGAACCACACGTCTACCATCTCATGAAGGATTTCCCTATAATCGATCCCATCATTTAAATAATATCTATATTTTAATATAATGCCAACAACATACAGGATATTTGTTAAAAATACTACTTCAATAGTACGTCACAAAATAAAAGTGTTTCCATTAATTACTTCTCCTGCCAGTGCGCTTATCAAACACAATCCCAAATATAACAAACACAGTTTTACGCAAGTGTAAAACAGCTGCCTAGAGCTGGCATAGACCTGGGTAGTAAATGGAAACAAAAATTTAGCATAATAATAGAGATATAAAAACACGCAACGACCGTTTTCCCTTACCAGACACATTCTTCCTGATTTTTACCATTAGTTCTTCCTACCAAACATTTTGAATCAATGTGGGTGACCTCGCTTACATATTGATTACAATTCATCCTTGTAACACGACGTGCCAGAAGTACACATCAGCACATAAATACAATTGTTCACATGTAAGGGATACGTGTGCGTTAGAGTGTGCATTACAACACAACTAAAATGTTCACTGCTACAATGTGTAATTATAAGATTGCGGTATCAAAGTGAAAAATGTAAAGGAACTGTTCATTGCAACCTTAACATGTGCAATTATGAAAACCATACAAGAGTCGTTGCCAATAATACTCGCAACGCGACGCGAATAATACTCGCAGCGGAAATTATCGAGTTGCGTTTCTTTATTGCTTTAGTATAGGTCCATGTAAAGCATCTCAAATTTGATAACACTATTAAAAAGTAACTCAAATGACTTTGTGGGATAGTTATTTATACTACGTATAAACATTTTTACACCGGTTTGTTTTCAAGACATAGTTCTTTTTTATAACAATAAAACCTAAACGTTTTGTGACAATCCCTGAAAACAGGTGACTTGCGTTTTTGTGTAAAGAAAAGCCTTCAACGTGTTTGATGTAGATAAAATAGATATTCGCCTTCCAGAAACTATGAAATTGTAATGTTCCACATTAATTTTGATCAAAGACATATTAATAAATTTGTTATTAGGTGTGTGTTTTGATTAAAAAACCTGTGTGACATGTCCTAACAACATTGCCGTAAATTAATCGTTGATAACATCATTGAGGACCTCGTTCCAAGTATGTATGTTTGTGCCGGTACAATCTATTTAAAGCTACAGAGTCCCTATATCAATCGATTTCTTCTTTGTAGGCGTGTCTTTATTTGTAACTTCATGTTCACCAGCTCATGTCGAAATCGGGTATTTAAGCGAGCAAATATAGCGAAGGAAATCAGGTGTAGTGGTGTATAGTGTCTGCCTTGCATTCGGGAGGTCGTGGGTTCGAGTCCCCTGACCGCGTCATACCAAAGACTTTAAAAATGGAGTAGTTACTTGTAACCCATGCCTGACAAGCAAATAATGGGTAGTACTACGTCTGGTCAAAAACCGTCTGGTCAACCCGGTGTCAGAATAATGTGTCTGGGTGGGGTATCACGTACTACGGCGTGGTATTCCAGTGTGGCAGCACTATATCTGCTTCAAGTAGACTGTAGATAGATACATAGCACTACACACAATCACTCACGCAATAGTCCAGACATAATGCCGAGCCAACGGGGGATTCTTCCCGGGGGCTCATATGGTAGAGGGACTTTAAACCTTAGAAATCATCATCATCGAAGGAAATCATTTACTGTATATACATCGACCAGTGCACATCGTACCTATACACAGGTAACAGTACTTTTTATAAAAAAAAAAGTTAGCTTCTTTCGGGGCTCGAACACACGACCTTCTGATTTCAAATCCTGTGCTCTATCCACTGAACCACAACGCCTGCTTGAGAAAATAGTATACTAACTACCATATATTATCAGGCAAAATAACTTAACATATTTGAACGCAGAACTAATGATGGATCAATATGCAGTCCATAGTGTCGCACGTGTAAATTAACATTGCCTGGTGTAATGCTTTATCTTATCAATATGAAACTAATATTTCGCCTCAAATCAACCAAATCTCGACTTGTTATTTAGCGGTTGATGAGTTTGTGTGCGCGCTCTTGTTATTACGTATGCCTATTTAGTGTTAAAGATGCTACAAAATACCAATAAATAGCAGTGGTCTAGTGGTTCAGCGTACATCTTTCAAATCTTACAAGTGCAAGGCAGTGGTTCAAATCCCGTTCCGGACAACTATTTTTTTATCACATATAACCTGGAGCCGTATATTTATCGATGTTACCTGTACAGAGGCTAAATAAAAATGTGAAATTTTACGTATCGATTTCTCCTTATATACCGACTTTTGGGGTGTTCGTCGATTTGAAACTACTTCACACGTGACTCATTCATATTCATGAGTTATTACCAGTTAAAATAGGTACTGTACAGCTTTAACACAATAGTTAAATTTAATTTAAAACCGATTTTATTGTAACAATCGACCAGAGAATATTCTTTAAACTCTGCATCAACCAAATGTGTGAAAAAAAAATCCGTTGATTGCATCACTTTCTACACTGTGTTGTCGTTCCATGCATCCACATACAACAGATGACCCGGGTAGATATTGCGATCTCATGTCTTGCCATAGAGTAACTGTAGGTATCGACCTTTAATGGTCACTTGAACACGATTTGAAAAAATGCTGAAGAATCGGCGAACATACTTGTGTTACCATTGTTATTAGCGGCATTTTGATGCAAACGGCAAAAAAAAAAGGAAAAAAAAAGAGAATTAGGGCAAACTTTAAATGTTTGAAATGTGGCACCAACATTCACAGTATTACTACGGCGCTGACTGGTTTGATACATTAAAACAAATACACTGCATACACCTTTGTTTGGGTTTCATTTCAGTGTTTCATAATACAATGAGAGAATTCCAAATAGAGACATGCATCGCTCTAGCTTCCTGTATCTCCGGAATAGTTATATTCCTACAGGCAAAGAGAAGTTTCAATGGACTCAATAACAGGTCGTTATTAATTCCGGCATTTATAAGCTGTGCTCTTTCTGGTGAGTATATTATTTAGCCGAGTTAATAACTTGATTGGGATTGGCGGAGTTAATAACTGGAGTGTATTACCACATTGGCTAAGTTAATACTTGGGTTCGTATTTCCGACTTAATAACTGGGCTCATACTTACCGAGTTAATAACTGGGCTCGTATTTACCGAGTTAATGCTTGGTCTCCTATTGTTCAAGTTAATAAGTGGACTCGTATTGGTCGAGTTAATACTTGAGCTCGTATTTACCGAGTTAATAACTGGACTCGTATTGATCGAGTTAAAAAATAACTGGACTCGTATCGATCGAGTTAATAATTGGGCTCGTATTGATCAAGTTAATAACTAGACTCGTATTGACCGAGTTAATACTTGGGTTCGTATTGATCGATTTAATACTTGGGCTCGTATTGATCGAGTTAATACTTGGGCTCGTATTGATCGAGTTAATAAATGGTCTCGTATTGATCGAGTTCATAACTGGACTCGCATTGATCGAGTTAACACTGTAACCGTATTGATGGAGTTAATTCTTAGGATCGTATTGATCGAGTTAATAACTGAGCTCGTATTGATCGAGCTGAGCTCGTATTGATCGAGCTAATAACTGGAGTCGCATTGATCGAGTTAATAACTGAACTCGTATTGGCCTAGTTAATTCTTGGGCTCGATTTGATCGGGTTATATACTCGTACTGATGGAGTTAATACTTGGGCTCGAGTAATTAACTGGACTAGTCTTGATCGAGTTAATAACTGAACTCTTATTACATACCTTACTATAAATAGTAACACATTTTAGTAGAAAAACAATGATTATCTGTCCTGTTTCTAAATCCATAATCGATGTGCCATTATGGATAATGGAAAATCGGCACAGTAGCAACAGACTGTCCGCACGTGAAGACGTCAACGTCAAGACGTGATATTGGCGCGCTATGGCTGAGGAGCGGACGTTGAAATCTCAACTGCAATTTCAATGTTCACGCCCAGTAAATAAACGTTTGAAGCTTTGAAATATATCATTAAAGCAAAAGACAAGTGAGAAACGTAACTTAACGTAAATTATTAATTTAATGTTATGTATGTATTTGTCAAATGTGTGCATCTTATGCTACTGGTATGTAAATGTACACCGTTTTGTAAACATGTCGTCGTATTTTGTCATAAAGGTGCACTGGTTGTTTCAATTCTTCTTCTCCATTTATAGTAAGGTATGTAATAAAAAGGCAAATATACGGCCGTGGTGTGCCTTTTGTCGATAATGGCACACCTAGTGCATGGCCCTCGGGCCATTACGGCACTAGGTGTGCCATTATCGACAAAAGGCACATCACGGCCGTATATTAACCTCTAAGTATTGACCGAGTTGGCAAAGATTGAAAACAAGTTGACACAGTGCGAACGTTTAGTTTTCTTTCAATTATAGTAGTTTAGGAGTTATTTAATAAACATTATTACTAATATTTTAATAATTGTAGTGTTACATCGATTATTTTAAATTATTTTTGCAGGTATCCTTGCACTGGTCGCTTCTGGGAAATTCGCAGATGGTATAATAAAAGCACATAACTTGCTGAACGACTTCAACATTCCGAGTCCATTCCGATTTGCGTACTCTTTGTTTCTGACAGGGTTTGGTGGAATCCTTGCTAGCATTGCATCACTTTTAGTATTATGCTTCAACAAAGATTGTCGCCAGTCACAGCAGTCACAGCAGACGCCACAGGGACATATGGCCAACCGGCAAACGGCTTACTACCCACCAGCCGGAAATGCTTACTACTCACATGCCGGAAATTTCACGAACGCGGAAAATGCATACCCAATGGCACCTAAAACCACAAAGAACCAGTACAGTTATGGTCAGCCTGCCTACCCGGCACAGCCGCCTCCGTATCATATCGCTTAAATAAAGTAGAGTTTAGCCGGAGAAAAGGCATGTAACTTTGCCTTTTGGTTTCGGATTAAAATATTTAAACGTTTTTCTATCTACAGCGGCCGAACACTTCAGTTCAGAAGGCCACACGTTCAACGACTTGTCTCTGACATGCATCGAACACAATCCAAATTGGACCGACGCAGAACTTAAATTGCGTGAAATGTACTGAATAAGACGCTTAAACACAAAACATCCAGTAGGAATCAACAAAGGGGACTAGATACATCTTACAGAATATATAAATGTAAACACACATACTCCGGTTTTTATTACTTCCCTTGATCCAATTTTCTCCATTTATATATTATTTTAGCCTTATTCAATTAACTTTGGAGTTGTTTTTGCTATATCCTGCAGTATCGATTCTTTGTCTTATGTATAGAGGTAGGGTTATTCACTCACATACTCTCTCTTCATAACTAATAATAAATGTCAGCGTACAATTTTACTTTAATCCAACCAGCAATGTTCTATTATTAGTACTTTTGTTACTTCCCTTGATCAAAATATCTCCATTTATTTAATTTAATTTGTTTAGCCCTAGTCATTGTTTTCACTAGGTTTGGAGTTGCTTTATACTTTATCCTGCAGTATCGATTTTAGGTTTAAGCTTTTGAGGTAGGGCTTGTGTTATCTTTTTCACATTTTTACTCTCTCTTTATAACTAAATGTCAGGGTACAGTTCTTCCCTCATCCAGCCAGATATGTTCTTTTATTAGTTTCACATTTGGCTCCAGAGTGTCTATTCAAAGAAAACAGTTTCTGCAACACTGCCAAACGATAAGTTGTTTCTCAAAGAGTTTTATTTAAACTGCCGTGGATGTTAGTGCTTTTTGTTTCGTATTTGTTATTTTCGTGTTTGTGTACTCCTGATGAAGGCGTTAGCCGAAAGCGCTTGAGTTTTTGTAAACTGTAGCACTGTATAAATGTTTTTTTCCCCATCTATTAATTTATTCCAACATTTTCGTATCCCCTCGGGGATCCAGTGCTTTTTGAAAGGTATTTTGTAGATGTATGTATTTTCTCACCCTTATATACATATAAATATATATATGTCAACTTGTTAGTTTACAGTAATATAAATAAATAAATAATCATTAACTCGATCATCCTCTTCTCAAAACAGGGAAGAAACCTGGCCTTGAATGAATTCACCAACCATTCTTGAGAATATTCTTAGACTTAAGCTCAAGTAGGCAAATTTCAACCACAAATATTTCTATAAGTTTACAGAATAAACGTTCATAACAGGTTGCTATGTATAAATATGATACATACTAATACATAGCAACTTCATACGTTTGTTTGTCTTTGAAGGTCATGGAAATATATGAATATACATTTTCAGTATTTGAGCTCAAGTCTAAGAATATTTTGAAGAATGGTTGGTGAATTCCAGGCCAGGTTATCCACCTTCTTTAGACAAACTTCAAGTTTTGCCGTGCAGAGATGAAGCTTCTTTTTTCGTTTTTGCTTTCTTCTCTAGTCTTCCTGACTAACTGTTTGGTTCGGGATATACACAAGATTTTGACAAATACTAAATATCAATACAAGTAGTATTATGTGTTTTGTTCTATTGTCTATAATTATTGCTTTTGTGTATTCTTAATTTGAATGATATGTTTTATTCATTAATAAGATATTTGGAAATTGTCTTAATTATTGTCTTAACACTTTAATGCTATAGTATACCCCGTAGGCATTTTGTTTCATTGTTAAATATGTTTTGTCGGAAAAAAACTTAAAGCTTATGTTTGTATATAACCGACTGGAACTAAATTGCTTTTAAGAGGGACTGTAATAATCAGGACATACTTGTCCATAAAAAACTGAATACGCTGTTTTTTAGTAAAAACAACACAAGCGCACCATGTCGAGCGAAACGCTGCGCCCTGTGCCCGCACATGATGGAAACAGATACGTTCCAGGTCAACGTCCGTAACTATATGGACTGTAAGTCTACCAACGTTGTGTATGCAGGTCTTGCAAATATGCAGTATTTTGCAAGACCTGCAATAACTACATTTATGTTGGAAAGACGGGAGATACACTATATCAACGCCACCTACTTTTATCCAGAATCAGGACCAAGCGTGACGACCCGGTATCTGCCCATTTTTATAGTGAAGATCATAGCGTTAATGACTTTATGGTGATGTGCCTCGAAAAACTGCATGGGGAAGATATGTACCGAAAAACAATCGAGGGCTTATGGAAGAATAAGCTCAAAACATATAATTTAAAGCCGTACGGCATCAATACTAAGGAATAGCGCGCCAAACGACGTCGCTCAATAACGTTACGTCAGTTCCGCTTTACTGTGTATATTCATTGTTAATAAATACGCCACTGAGGAAGGCCGCAAGGCCGAAAGCTAAGGCATAAATATAATCGCTAGAGTTTTTATTTATATAAATATAAATCGACAGAAATATAAATAATATGTTTTTTTCAATTTGATTTTTATTGGCTTTTTTCAACACAACCCCGTGTGAGCCTACTAAAACCCAGGTTGTTATTCAACTTGGAGATCAGCCCCAAACATTTTACGTGCTTAGAATTTAGTCTGAAGTGATAGTTGTTATCGTAGTTAGTTGTACGGCGCCGATTTCACCAACAATTCCTTAAATTTACTTATATACTTAAGAAAATACTTAACTAAGTCATTAAGTAAAACTTAGCAGAAATGTGTTTCACCAACATAAATTAAGTGTTCACTTGATAACTAAGCTAAATTTAAGTTTTTACTTAAGTAAATTGGTTTGGTGAAACATGTTTTCCTTACTTAAGAAAACTTAGGATGTAAACTTAAATTTAAGTTTTTAAGTAGCTAAGTATATACTTAAGTATATTAAGTGCACATGAAATATGTTTTTAATCAGCAGTTAGCCACAAGTCTTGAGTTATGTGTGCATACAATATCTTATAAATGTTTTCCGAGAAAACTCCGAAGTATAACAGTAATCGATTAAATCAATATTTCTCTATATATTTTAGAAATATTCGGTTGATATATATTTAATTGCGTTTTATTTCCAGATCTACATGAAATTTCGATGAGCTTACAATTAGCTTACACACATACAGAAACAACTTCAAAGCAAATACATTTCGACAAAGATATTGAGTGTTATAATGCTATCGGCGAACTAATTCTTTGAATCAATATTTGTGTTGACAATCAAATATAATGATTATTATTAAATATAATATTCAAACAATTTATATAGATAGAATCAATATGAATGTATATAATAACAAGAGGGCCAAGATGACACTACATCGATCACCTGAGTACATGGTCATACACAATCTGTGCAAGTTTGGTTAAGATTGTTCAAGAAATATGGCCTCTGTTGTGTATCAACAACATTGATATAAAGACACTGACAAAGTTTGGTAAAGATCAAATACAAAATGAAGGTGCTAGAGTGTAACCCCTGGGGCATGGCCAAATGTGACCCCAGGGTTACATGTAATATATGAGAGCTGTGTGCCTTGTGGTTTCAGAGAAAAATATTTTTAAAGTTTTTCTCTATACAAGTGTATGTAAAACATGTAACCTCTGGGGCAGGGACAAATGGACCCCAGGGTCACCATTTGAATACACTTGGTAAAGGACCATAAGCTCATAGTAGATGCAAAATATTAAACCTCTGTCTCTTGTAGTTTCAGAGATAACGATTTTTTAAAAGTTATTTACTATATAGCATTCATCTAAGGATCATCCATTTGAAGTTTGGTCAAAATTGGCCAAGCGGTTTCTGAGGAGAAGTCGTTTGAAGCAAAAGTTAACGACGGACGCCGGACGACGGACGACGACGACGGACGACGGACGAAAAGTGATCCTAATAGATCACAGTGAGCCTTTGGCTCAGGTGATTCAAAAATGTAAGGAAACTATTACTTGAAACTCAAAGACCACTTGCTATTTGATTGAGAGGAATAGAGTTATCCTTTGCTGTGAGATCTAGTTAGAATTAACAAACGTCGATCTGTCTTAACAAAAGGTCCGCACTGTACCACAAACTAATAAAATGAGCAAATTAAATGTTCACGACCGTTGACATACACAACACAAAATGTGATGATGACAGAAATGAGAAAAATTGCGTAATAGAAACCAAAGCAGATAAACGCAATGGTACCGTAAGCCCTGTACCACAAACACAGATCAAATTAAATACAATGAAAAAGACAATTCACAACACATGTTTAGCAACTTTGAAAGGTAATTTGTCCTACTGGTAAGATTAAATCGAGTTGTGTGCTAAGCGAAATAAGATTCAATAAGATTGTATTAGATATACGAAATAGGCTCGTATCAAAGATACGTAAGAAAAAATATTTACAAACTGACAGACGGTTAAAGTAATTCCAGAACTCTATAAAACTCTTTATCCCTTGACAAATTAGGGAAAACCATTTTAAAATTGTTAGATAAAACTTTCATCTTTGTATAAGAAGCACGTGTTTATGGTTAAAACTGGATATATGAACATCATACAATCCCAGTGAGAATAAAATGTAACAATATTGATTGGCTGTACATGTACGTGGATAATGTTTTCGGTCGCACTTGGCACAAACGATATTATTGTGGCAATAACAGTAGGTACACGTCTAAGAGGAACTTTAAGGAACACAGTCAACCACAAACGCGCATCGAAACAAACAACAATTACAAGGTTACATAGAGACAAGGTATATGACATCACACACATGAACTGGTTGACCATAGGGCTACCGTCTTGGAACGACCAGTGGTAAAAATGCCGCTTGGGTTTTAAACTGGGTTATAGGGTGCAATGACATAAGTAGATGCAAAAATCGAACAGGAAAAGACGCATTCAAGGACGACACTCAACCACAAAAACACACAGAAACAAACAAAAACTATAGAGATGATTAAAAGATATGGCATCACAAACACAAAATGTATGACAATAGGGCTACCGCCTTGGAACGGTCAGTGGCAAAAAGGGAAATTAAACCAGCTCTAGGGTGCACCATGTCACATATGTCATGTTTATAAGTTGTTTGCTAATTTCTACCGCAGACGATATTAGATTGTCAGTAAGATATACGTTATATTACAGGTATGTGTTTGTTTTGCTGTTATATGTTTTGACGAGTAGATTTAATATGACAACTTAACATCAGGAAGGAATTGTATTGATTTCTGTTCACTTTGTTTCTTTGTTATGTGTAACGAAGCCTTATTTCTTGGTTATTTTCTATAAGCCACATTTCATCGTCATATCAGCATGGATGCTCTTTATTTTATTTTGTTATATCTTTCTAGGATTCTTAAACATTTCGCAATTGCTGATGGGAAAATAAATATTTTAACTATTAAATGTTTTATATAAAATCAATAATGAAACAATGACATGAGAAAGTGTATGTTTAGAGGAATATTCTCATTCGATGAAAACACCATTGCGTGGTTGACTTATCTCATATCAATGTGTCTTACTTTTACTGTCAGTTCTTTAGAGTCGGTATATGTTTCTTCTACAAAACAACAAAAGCCACTATGTTTTAACATAACATCAATTGTCCAATAAAACTCGAACACTCGGTGTCAATATATATAAACGATAATATATGAGTAAGAACGAAATGTATACTGAAACACAGTTCAGTTATATGTATCCATAATGTCCATAAACACATTTTGTTAATAACATACTGCTTGCGGTTACAGTTAATATTATTAATATCTTAATACAAACAAAACGAGTACGAAAACAAAGTCATATTTTAAGAATGCAGTACTTTCAGTAATTCACAATTGTATTGTATTGATGGCATGCAATTTTGTTTAATCAGTATGTAAACTTAATGTAAAAATTAATATGCAATATTGTGTTTAATATTATATTTTGTGTATTGAACTGTAAATTGACTATATAATGTGCTCATTTGATGTAGTTGGTGGTAGTGGGCGGACCTACGGTGCCATTGTGTTTGGATGATGTGGTTTTTACAGGACATGTTTTTCTCATTTCTTCATGCATGCGTTTAGTTTGGCATGTATGTATATTAAACATCGAGCACCGTTTCGTTGGTTTAAAGCAAATTTGACCAGTAATCCTTCAACTTAATATCTTCAGGTTAGCATGGCATGTTTTACCTCTTTATCAATTAATAAACATTGCCCCGCCGCGGCTGTTCTGAGAAAATTACTTAACAACAATTGCATTATCTTGGCGCATAATTCGAGTACGTGAATTGAAGAGTATTGATTTTAAGAATCACACAGGCAATTCCCAAAAGCGCAAAAAATGCATTTGAGTTGCAAGCTTAATCAATTGTCTATACATGTGTTCTAACTTAATTAGATAATTTGGAAAGATATTTCAATCATAAATATGTTTTTGCTACAATCTTTGCCAAATGTTCATCATTTGTAGGCAATAAACCTGACTTAATGGACGCTCTGAGACATAGATTTTGGTAAACTGCTGATATTTATCCAACAACACTGCATTCTGCTAGTCCACTATTGAACATCCTAGACATGATTTTGTTTAAATAGTCACTGATAGAAACCATGAATACAACCTAAATAAACCACAAGTGATCTCGTTAAATATTCATACTAATATATAGAATACAAATATATGATTATTCTCAGCGACTATGCAGAGGTAAAGATAGTGTTTGTTTTTTAATTGTATCATACGTTACATATCATTTCTGCAAATATATCAATCAGTTTACGCAAGACTATGGTAACTGTTTTTTTTTCATATTTTTTTTACAAGAGAAGGTAAAAACTGAATATCTTCCATAAAATTTTATCATTATAGAATGTGTTTGAGATTTAAGTTAATAAATAGATTCCTTTTTAATGTATAATAAGCAATTTCAAAACACATTTATTAATTGTTGAGATATTTGAAAATATTTCACTTACAATAGTATGGCCACTGAAAACTTACAAGGACTATCACAACCTGACTTCTATGGTTATGTGATTTATAAACTTCGTAAGATTCTAGGTCATGATCACTTTCATACTATCTTTGTTAAACTTGTTAAAAAGTTTATCAAAAGAGGTTATGACCCTATCATTTTGCAACGTACTGCATGCTTGGTGGTGGACCCTTTTACAGTTCGCCACTAAGCTTTCCTCTTTAATTGTACGATGACCGGACAGGCTGTGGACCCTGTGATGACGCCTACCTAAAGCCCATTGGGACGGTGGCGTTTGATGTTTGTCCATGATATTTCTTGTCGTGCCCTTAATGGTTTATTCTCTTACTGCTCTGGCTTCTGCAAAGTCGTTGAGTACCTTCATTGTGGCTTTCAAGGCTATTGTTTTTTTGTATTATATTTACAGGAGCATATTTGTGTTTTACTTATATTTCCTACTGATGCTGCCTTGTTGGTTAGAGATTAGATCATGGCGGGGATTTCTTTATTTACACTGTCCTGTTTTAATGGGATGAGAGTAGGGTGAGTGTGAGGTTTGGTGCACCCTAGAACCGGTTTAA
Source organism: Cyrtodaria siliqua (assembly GCA_037043455.1). Classification (NCBI taxonomy): domain Eukaryota; kingdom Metazoa; phylum Mollusca; class Bivalvia; order Adapedonta; family Hiatellidae; genus Cyrtodaria; species Cyrtodaria siliqua. The sequence goes on along the minus strand of JAWPHD010007512.1, from coordinate 37,085 downwards.
ACCCCCAGTGGCCTACTTTGCCACTGACCGTTCCAAGGCGGTAGCCCTATTGTCAACCCCTTTGTGTTTGTGATGTCGTTTGCATTTATTATTGCTTTTGCCTTCTTGTTTGTCTGTTTGCGTGTTTGTTTCTGTGTTTTGTGGTTTACTGTCCTCCTTGAATGCTACTTTCCCTGTCCGATCTTTTTATATTCCTTATAATAGTCTTGCATGGTATTTTTAATATTTTTGTTAATTAAAACACATTGCAAGACTTTACCAAATTAAATACAAGAACAAACTTATTGATTTTCTTCGTTTAATTTCATTTTCAAATACTGAACACATGTCATGTAATTACCATGTTTTATTCAATATTCTATAAGAAATTGTGAATAATGGTCAGACTGGTAACCTTTTTTTTCAAAACACACACAAACAAACATCATTTAAATTTTTCTTTCCAAGTTTTAGCATACTAGGATAATGACTACACATATAAAAACATTATCTAGACATGTCTGTAATAGTGATGTAACTGTTTGGTACATTCATTTAAGATGAACATAAGGATTATTATTGTTAATTTTTGAATAAAATACACTAATAAAATAGGATTAAGACATTTCTTTCTGAGTGAAATATTACTGACAAATCTCTACAATTGTATTTAACATATTGTGCTGAGCATGCCTCTGATCATTTTTTAAATCCATATCAGCCTATACCCTAAAGTGATAAACATTCTAATTGATCAAAATATCCAAAATCGTCCTCTGTAATATGATAAGATCAATAGCTCAAATAATAATAATAGGTTATTTTTTTTAATTTGTGTATTTAAATTCTTCCATGTGTCTGTACAAGGTAAGGAGTGGAATATTAATTATCAAATTTCAACAAATATTAAAAAATTGTGTAATGTTTTACAACCAAATTATTTTGATGACTACAGTGTTACTGGTTTGACCAGTCCTAAAGCATCATACAAATTTAACCGTTTTAAAAATAAATTCTATTTAAGTTACATTTGCTACACAATGTTCACATATTTATCAGTATTATCATAGGGATCATTCTTTAAACACATGAAAATGAACAAACATAACAGTAGTGTACTTTTTGATATCATATTGTATATGATTTCTTACACTTTCTTTCTGATTTTCGGGTGTTTGGTCGGGAATCATACCGTCCCGTTGGTCAAACCCCAATATAATTTCTCTTTTTATGTGCAGTTGCAACCATTTTATAACTTAGTGTTGCAAAGAAACATGTATTACAGACCCTAATACTTACCCCTGGATTTGAAGATGGTAAAGTCCAAACTATTGAATGTTGACGAATCTCTGAGTTGTTTGATTTTTATGGTATTTTTTTTTTTAATTGAATATTGGTCTATAAATTGTCTTTGTTTATTAATAGTTCCAAGTCGCCAAAAAGTGTGAAAAATGTGATATCGGTCCTTTTCAGAAATAGTATTCTTACATTTAAATTTACATGTTTGATCTCAACCTTTCTTCATTAATTTTTCACTATGTGTTTTCCCAGTATACAGAGATTTGTAACTTAAGTCAGAGTTTCGATTTTGTTTTCAAATGTTTCTTTTCAATTTTGTTGGATCCCTTTTCTTTTCCTACTCTTTGTACCTTTGTCATTACCTAACTTCTCTTTTCTTGAACATCCTGGTTCGTTATGTGACTCAGACTGAACTATATCAGTGCTACCATTCCGCTAACTATGCGACTCGGGTTGAACTGTATCAGTGCTACCACCCCTCCGACTATGCAACCCGGACTGAACTGCATCAGTGCTACCATCCCCTTGACTTTGCGACTCAGAATGAACTGTATCAGTGCTACCATCCCCCTGACTATATGACCCGGATTGAACTGCATCAGTGCTTTCTCCCAACTGACTATGCGACTCAGACTGAATTGTATCAGTTTTTCTACCCCCTCCCCCAATTGACTATGCGACTCAGACTGAACTATATCAGTGCTTCCACACCCCTGATATGCGACTCAGACTAAACTATATCAGTGCTACCACTATCCTGACTATATGCGACTCTGACGGAACTGTATCAGTGCCAGCACCCCTTGAATTGGCGTCTCTGACTGAACTGTAAAAGTGCTACCACTATCCTGACTAAACTGTATCAGTGCTACCACTCCTCTGACTATGCGACTCTGACTGAACTATATCAGTGCTACTACCCACCTACATATTTGACTGAACTGTATCAGTGCTACCACTTCCCTGGCTATGAAACCCGAACAGAACTGTATCAGTGCTACCACGCTCCTGACTATGTGACCCGGACTGAACTGTATCAGTGCTTCCACTCTCCTGACTATGTTATCCAGACTGAACTGTTTCAGTGCTACCACTCTCCTGACCATGTGATCCAGACTTCGGTGGCATTTGTCACTTACAGTGACATTTGTTGTACTTACCTTCTGTTTTGCAACACCAGTTGTGTCCTTCATAATTATATAACTGGTCATCATTACTTGCGACTTGCGACTCATTTCACTGAAATTTATATATCTTTCTTTTCTTTTTCAATGGTTTAGGTGTGCTAATTAAATTCTTCATCAGAGTCATTATAAGAAATGTCTGTATTATAAAGTAAGTATGTTTCAAACTCACTTCCTGAGCTGCATAAATCTTCTGAATCAGACACATGGGTACACATTTTTGTAGTAATCTGATAAATAGATAGTGGGACATTGACTAAAGAATCAGAACTAATTACTGGCAACAAAGACTCATTAGATAAAAACGAATCAGGTTCATCATTCAAAACACCCTCCCGTCAATGCAATTCTGACTGAACTGTATCAGTGATTCCACCCCTAGACTATATGACTCTGACTGAACTGTATCAGCGCTTCCAACCCCTGACTGTGCGACTCAGACTGAACTGTATCAGTGCTACCACTCCCCTCCCCTGACTATGCGATCCGGTGTCACGTGAGATCCACACGCACTTCGGAAATTCCACGCATACGTCATGTTTTAGAAAGCTTATAATTCCGGGTGTACTTTGAATGTTATGATGATATCAGGTTTGTATCATTCATATTAGTTTGGACTTTCGATTACCGTGAGTTCTATTACAATATGCTTCCGTTTGGCTGTAAAATACACTTTCAAACATGATCCATATTTCAACATTTTGCGGTCTTTCAACAAGAGCAGCCTTCAGTTATGGGCCATTACTTTGCGAGAATGGCAGTATTAATAAAAACTTCCAACTAAAATATCAATAATATCATTTACTAGCAATCGGTCATAATTTTAATTGTTAATTGTGTTAAATTTTATGCAAAATTTCCAATTAAAGTTAAAGCAGTTTGAGTCTTCGCGTGTCTTTGCGCATGCGTCTTCGTGTTACAAATGTGCACACATAGGTGCTAATTTCAGTCTAATAATACTCATGAGTTGTCCTTGAAATTAAGTTGCAGACTTATTCATGTATTTTTAATTATTTTCGATTTAAAGACAGTAATTGGTAACTTTGAATAAGTTTCTATTGAAGTTCGTTTTAATATATAGAGCGTTGTTTTTCTTCGAATTTACGTGGTTTATTCGACAAACGTTGAATTGATACATGACGCTTACACCATTCATAGACCTAATAATATCTTAATTTTTTTAATATAAAACGTATCATTCAATAAAATCAGTAATTTTGAGTTTTCCCTGAAACATGTGCGAAAGAGTAACCGCAGAATAATTATAGAAGAAGAAGCAGCTGTTTCTATAAGTATATCATCTTCACGGAACACATTAATGACGTCATAAAACGGCGCGATAAAAGTGTAAACAATCTACTAGTACGGTAATCTAGGTATAACTAAACAATTAACATGTGTCAGGTCTAACACATACATGTTAAAGTAGTACAACATGGTTTGTTACAAAGGCGATAACACGTCATACGTTAAATATGTTTCTGTTATGTGCAATCAGGGCTTGACAGGGGCAGCAGTTTTCCCCACCCACCAACCCAACACACATTCAGAAAAAGTCTTAAAAAGCCTTTTATTTGTGAGTATACTTTATATGTTATATATATATATAGCGTGTTCCCATATTTTTTCGGTAGAGTGCCAGTATATACAATGTATTACAAATATACCATGGGTGGATCGATGGGGTGCGTGATATTGGCGGCCCGGTTAGCTCAGTTGGTTAAAGTAGAGTACTCTCTCTCTCTCTCGCTGTAAGCGAGGGGCCTTGGTTTGAGTCGCGTACTAGCCGCTGCTTTTACCACTGGTTTATTTCACTGACGACAAAGATAATTTTGTGAAAGTGGGATAACATGGTGAATGCGGGATAGCTTCACAGGGGGTCTGGAAAAACTGGGGTAGCTGTTAAAAGGGATAGGAGTGTGGTGATATTGGTTACCCGGTGGCCTGGTTATCTCATTTGGTAGAGCACTTGCCCTGTAAGCGAGGTGTCCCGGATTTTGGTCCCGCACAGGCCACACGTTTTCCCCTAGGTTTACTTCAGTGCAACTATTTTTAATATCCGAATATTGCTGCATGATGCTCACCAAATATGAAAAAGGCCATAATTGCGTATTGTACCACAATATCCTAAATACACACTATGCATCGTGTAATACCCGAGGATATGCACAGCATATGTTAGTTATTGTGGCTCGTGCATTATCTCCCCGTACACATGCAAAACTCATGCTCTATTCTGTACTAATAGCAGAATATTTCGAGTATTTGATTTGTTATCGCGCCGTTTAATGACGTCATTAATGTGTTCCGTGAAGATGATATACTTATAGAAACAGCTGCTTCTTCTTCTATAATTATTCTGCGGTAACTCGTTCGCACATGTTTCAGGGAAAACTCGAAATTCGAAGAAAAACAACGCTCTATATATTAAAACGAACTTCAATAGAAACTTATTCAAAGTTACCAATTACTGTCTTTATATATTACTTACAGCACACGAGTAACGCCCCACCCCTCCGTCACCCACGCCTTACGCACAACACACCTTTTAAATCCTGCAAACATAGCATTTTAGCATATGTACGAATGAGAAAAGCAAAAATAAGACCTGGGCGTATCTAGTTCCAATACTTGTTTAGCCCTTTTTACCCCATGTTTTCAAAGAAAAGGCAAATTCACCTCACATCACAAAAACTGCTTAATGAAACTAACTCGCCAGATAACTATAAAATAACAATTCATAACCTTGTATCAAAACTCTATGCAAGTGTTCAACTTATATAATAATGTATATGTGCCAATTAAAAGGAAAGGTTTATTCACAGTTTCTAAAATCATCTGTAATTGAATATGCGTAAAAGTAGTTTAAACATTTATTTAACATCGATTGTAACGAAACCTCTTTGAACTTATTTGAAGCACTCTCGATGTCTTCCTGGGTAGAACCAGTACTAACTAAATGCAGATAAAGTGTCTTGCTCAGGGACACAACGCATATGGCAATGGCGGGGATCGAACCAACGACGTTTTGATTATGGGTTAAACGCTCTACCACTAAACCACAGCGCTGCACTTGCGTAAAAATTAGATGGTAACTCTTAATTTGACGCTCCAGTTTCGGGGACCAGCCTAGTTGGTTAAAACTGTTTATATTGTGTATATAGAGTTTGGATTCACAATATATGTCAGTTATATATATACCTAATCCGAGCATTCTCTTATTGACACTAAATGTCTTGTTTCTTTCTTTTTTTGTGTGGCTTTTGTACACAGCCAGATGAAATATCAAAATCGTAAAAAGTGCTGGTAATTAAGGTCAGAGAATGCTCGGATTAATATATACCTTGTCGCCAGCACAGGCACCCGGCACAGAGCTAGGATAGTAAAAGATGGATTTGAGTGGTTAAAATATAAATTAATTGAGCTCTGGACCCCCAAAAAATGATTATATATATGTATATATATTATATTCTTAAAGGTATGGAACTCCTAAAATGCCCAAAACCACCAACAGTTCTATACTAATTGTTATTTCTCGTTACGTACGATAGCCTGGGCAGCATAACCTGCTCATGTCACAAGTAGAATTATACATATAACCAATAAAACATAAACTGTCATTCAATCTCTCGTACTTTTTTCGTACCAGAGAATCAAATATGCGAACTTGAGCGAATTTGAGTTCAATGACAAGAAGATGGCACGGCTCTTACTAGAGATAATCTATTGGTCTAACATGGTGGCATGCGTTAAAAACGACTAAAACATAATGGGATAATTAACTCGAACGGATACCTGAAGCGCCTAAACTGAAAGTTGTCGTGGAAGCTGTGAATTTCGACAATTTCACGAGAGAGTTTTGTTTTCATCACATTCGGCCATCTTGTTGTTGTTGTTGTTGTTGTTCTTGATAATCTATTCTGCCTTCATAGGCACACCCAGTTTTCACTGGTAGAGTTCACAGCCACAACCAGATATATATGTATATACGAAACCCTCACCATAACAAATGTTTGTCAAGTCAGTGGTATTTTATGTAAAAGCTTTAAACAACTTAGTAGAGAGCTACAACATATCAAGAGCAACTAGCAGTTGAGGATAATATATAAACATCTAAACATACACTGTACAGTCTGATGGGATCAGGTCTACATGGAGAAAACGGTTAGATCCTTTTACTTGCAATGTAACAGGAAACGTCCATATTCGCTCATATTGACGTGCAGTAAAGTCATATTGGGTGTGTAATGTATATTCGTTCGTGATTGGTGCACTTTTCTGTTCATGTCAAAATTCCCACGATCTAACGACAATATGTTGATTCAAATAAAAAAATTGATGAAAATTAAATGTTTAAACCTACTGTTTTGTTCTTATTTTTCGTTGTTATATTAAAAAAACGTATGCAATAAAAAAGGTTATTAGATTTGTATTGGGATATATCACATAACACAGACATGTTATTAATTTAGGTCTGTGGATGAACTATGTACTCGTTCTTCAGCGTATACATATTACGCTCCTAAAGTCGCGCAATATTGTTAAATTAGAAGGTTATGGCATTGTGGGGAAGGTTTTGGAATGGGTGAAAGACTTCCTAAGGGACAGATCTCAAACGGTGGTTATAAATGGAAAACACTCAACATCTGAACAAGTATACAGTGGGGTACCTCAGGGTAGTGTGTTAGGTCCTACCCTTTTCCTTGTCTTCATAAATGATCTCCCCGAGGTAGCGGAAACAGTAGTCAAGCTATTTGCAGATGATACCAAAACATATTCAGTTATAAATTCCAAAGAAGACGTAGATAAATTACAGAGAACTACTGACAATTTTTGCGACTGGTCCAAAACTTGGGATTTAGAATTTAATTCAAAAAAATGTAAAAGAATGCATATTGGCAAATCAATGGCTACTGATAACTATTTTATGAAAGACAGGAGAATCGTAGGGACTTGATTATAAATGTTTCAGAGGAGAAGGATCTGGGGGTGATAATTGACAGTAATCTCACCTTCAACACTCATATCATTTAGCCTTAGCGAATTGAAATCCAGGAATAATTATGAGAACCTTTACGTATCTAGACAAGAATATATTTTGACACTATTCAAAGCTTTAGTAAGACCCCATTTAGAATATGCCAGTACAGTTTGGTCCCCGTGCTTAAAAAAGCATCAAATCGCTATATAAATGTTCAGCGTAGGGCATCAAAATTTTTATCGTCTTTAAACAACCTAGAATATAATGAACGGCTAAGATCCTTAGGTATTCCTACACTTCAATACCGGAGGTTACGTACAGACATGCTGCAGGTATTTAAGATCCTTAGAGGATTCGATATATCATCAATCCAAAACTTATTCCCTTTAGCAACATATACCAGAACGAGTGGGAATACCCTAAAACCTTTCAAAAAAATAAGCCAAAACAGAACGCAGAAAAAATTCCTTTAGCATTAGGGTAGTGGAAGACGGGAATTCCCTACCAGAAAGTGTTGTAAATGCCTTTAAGAGCAGACCAAACAAACATTGGCATAATAATCAAATACAATTTGATGCTAGTTGTTTCCCAAGCCTGCGCAGTAGACACTCTCGCCCGATAAACAACCGAAGAGATGGGCCTACAGAAGCCTTCTGGTTGTTTATCGGTCGAGAGAGTCTACTGCGGGGAGATCATTAATGAAGACAAGGAAAAGGGTAGGACCTAACACACTACCCTGAGGTACCCCGATGTATACTTGTTCAGATCTTGAGTGTTTTCCATTTATAACCACCGTTTGAGATCTGTCCCTTAGGAAGTCTTTCACCCATTCCAAAACCTTCCCCACAATGCCATTACCTTCTAATTTAGTTAGCAGCTTGTTATGTAGTAATGTATCAAATGCTCTCCTGAAGTCATAGAATATTACATCAAGCTCTTGGCCACTATCAAGTGCATCAGACCAATCTTCCAGTACTTCTAATAATTGAAGAGGACAGGATTTGCCCTTTATAAATCCAAACTGGTGTATTGAAAATAAATTGTTACTTTGCATATGATCTATAATATTCTTTTTGATAATTTTTTGCATTATATTAGAGACAATGGGGCATAAGCTTATTGGTCTATAGTTTTCTGGATATTGTTTATTTCCTGATTTAAAAATTGGTGTTATATTTGCTATTTTCCAGGAACTTGGTACTATTGATTCATCTAATGATTTGTTGAATTTTTTTGTTAACGGCTTTGTTAATTCATTTTTACATTGGACTATCACTTTGGGGTGTATTCCATCTGGGCCAGCTGATTTATTTGGTTTTAATTCCTTTATTGCTAGCAGAACATCGTTCTCGGTTATGATAATGTTGTCAAGCATGGAGTTAACACTTCTTTGAGGGAAAGCTGGGTTGTCATTTAGTTCATTGTGTTTGAAGAAACTGGCAAAGTATTGATTAAAAATATTTGCTCTCTCTTGGTCATCTAAGACTATGTTTCCATTTTGGTCAATTAGTTGTCCTATTGTAGTTTTGTTTTTGTTTTTTCACCTTACATATTTCCAAAATAATTTATTGTCACTATTTATCCGAGTTGCAAGGTCTTTTTCATAATTAATTTTCGCTAGTTTTAATGCATATGTAGCTTTGTTCCTAGCAGTTTTATATTTTTCAAAATTTGAGTGAGTTTTGCAATAGAGGTATTTTTTCCAATATTTTCTTTTGTCTCTAACTATGTTTTTTGTGTTATTATCTAAGTTACAGTAAGTAAGTAACGCTGAAGAACTCGTGCATATATCCCAATGCAAATCTAATAACCTATAAATATCGATGAAGAAGATTCTAACCTTATATGACTTGCCAACCCCTGAAGAACTAATATCAGCACCAATCGAGAAATTAGCGTGGAAAAGGCTTATAAATAAAGCAATTAACCAGAGATGGAAGGAAATAATTATTTCACAGTCTGAACTTTACTCTTCGCTGAATTATTTCTCAAAACATTTTAATCCAGGGAAATGACATCCCTTAATTGTACCGGTACATATAGCTTAGTTCGAGAGACATAAATCGTATACCGATAGAAGTGAAGTTACTCACTGGAACATACATACTGCAGACAAACAGGGCCAAATAAAACCAAACCGAAGTCAATCCGGAGTGTCTACTCTGTCACGAGTCTGATGAGAGTCTCCATCACTTCTTGCTCGAGTGCAATGAGTTAAACGATGTCAGAAAACCTATACTAACAGACTACATCCATGTGTTAGATACTCTTCTACATATATATCCGTGTGCCGCAAATTATAGCTTGCTTCAGCTTCTAGTGGACTGCAGTGTGCTTTTGTGTGATTGTGAATAATACAGTCAGTAGACATTCTACTAGTGAACTCCTGTGTAGAAATCCTACTCTTTCATAGCAGACGATTATGTTATGCTCTAGGTATATTAGATTAGAGCTTGGATCTAAACATAAATATATAAGTAGGACATGACGGCACATGCAAACTGGGGAAACTCTACTAAGTTGTTTAAAGCTTTTACTTAAAATACCACGGAATTGACAAACATTTGTTATGGTGAGGGTTTCGTATATACATATATATCTGGTTGTGGCTGTGAACTCTACCAGTGAAAACTGGGTGTGCCTATGAAGGCAGAATAGATTATCAAGAACAACAACAACAACAACAACAACAAGATGGCCAAATGTGATGAAAACAAAACTCTCTTGTGAAATTGTCGAAATTCACAGCTTCCACGACAACTTTCAGTTTAGGCGCTTCAGGTATCCGTTCGAGTTAATTATCCCATTATGTTTTAGTCGTTTTTAACGCATGCCACCATGTTAGACTTATAGATTATCTCTAGTAAGAGCCGTGCCATCTTCTTGTCATTGAACTCAAATTCGCTCAAGTTGGCATATTTGATTCTCTGGTACGAAAAAAGTACGAGAGATTGAATGACAGTTTATGTTTTATTGGTTATATGTATAATTCTACTTGTGACATGAGCAGGTTATGCTGCCCAGGCTATCGTACGTAACGAGAAATAACAATTAGTATAGAACTGTTGGTGGTTTTGGCCATTTTAGGAGTTCCATACCTTTAAGAATATAATATATATACATATATATAACCATTTTTTGGGGGTCCAGAACTCAATTAATTAATATTTTAACCACTCAAATCCATCTTTACTATCCTAGCTCTGTGCCGGGTGCCTGTGGTCGCCAGTAGTTTTAGAAATGATATACAATGTACAATTTTACTGTTGTTGGCAGGATAGCTACTTTAAAGAGACACATGGCAATCATGCTTTTTAGCTTGATGCTTATGCCGTGCAATCAAGCTTACGCCGTGGTGCGGTGTCCGTCGTCCGTCTGTCTGTCCGCCTGTCCGTCTGTCCGTAAACGTTTGTTGTAGCGACTACTCCTCTGAAACTACCAGATGGATTTTAATGAAACTTTACAGAAATGTTGCCCATGAACTCTAGTTGATCCTAGCAATGATTCATGTTGATGTGAAATCCAAGAAGGCCGCCAAAGCTAAAAAACAGATTTTTAAAAACAAGATTGTAGCGGCTACTTCTTGAAAACTATAAGTGATATTGATATGGGACTTTTTCTAAAATGATAAGCCTAACATGATGTTGGTCCTTGTTGATAATCGTTTTGATTTGACGTTAAACATGGCTGCCAGCGGCCATTTTGTTTACATATAGTATAATAGTAAAAAGTTGTAGCGCCTGCTCCTCTGAAACTTCTTGAGGGATTTTCATGAATCATCACAGGAATGTTGCTCTTGAAGTCTAGTTGATCCTAGCAAAATTTCAGATCAGCCGAAAATTCAAGATGGCCGCCAAGGCTAAAAATAGATTTGTAATAAACAAGTTTGTAGCGACTACTTCTTGAAAACTCTAAGTGATATTGATATGCGACTTTTTTCTAAAATGATCAGCATGACACAATGTTGGTCCTTGTCGAAAATCATTGATTGCCATGAAACTTCACAGGAATGTTGCTATTGATGTCTAATTGATCCTATTAACATTTCAGGTTCGCCGGAAATTCAAGATGGCCACCACGGTTAAAAATAAATTTTTAAAAGACTGAAAGTGATGTTGATATGGGAATGATTCTAAAATGATCGGCATGACATGATGTTGATCCTTGTCGAAAATTATTTTGATTTGACATTAAACATGGCTGGCAGCGGCCATCTTTGTTTACATAGAGTTATATAATAAATGCTTATAGCGACTACTCTTCTGAAACTATTTGAAGGATTTTCATGAAACTAAACAGAAATGTTGCTCTTGACGTGTAGTTGATCCTTACAAGATTTCAGGTCGGCCCAAAGTTGAAGATGGCCGCCATGGCTAAAAATAGGTTTTTTAAAAAGCAAATTTGTAGCGACTACTTCTTGAAAACTATATGTGATATTGATATGGGACTTTTTCTAAAATGATCAGTTTGACATGATGTTGGTCGTTGTTGAAAATTATTTTGATTCGACATTAAACATGGTTGCTAGTGGCCATCTTTGTGTACATATAGTTATATATATAAACTTGTAACGACTACTCTGAAACTGCTTGACAGAATTTCATGAAACTTCACAGGAATGCTGATCTAGGTTTCAGAATCTGCCAGTAGAGCTTCAAGGTCATTGACCTCTTGTTTAAAAACTTGTGCCGTCACCTTTATGATCACTTTATAACTAAATATTAATTATAAGAGTATTATAAAGCGAGTTGATTTTTATATTACTAACTGGTGATTATATTGCACCAATAATATATATTTAAAATAATAAGAAAAAATAAATGATCAGAATTATGACCCTTTTTAAAATTAGAATTTTAAATATAATTCAATTTTACATTAAACTTGACAAGTGTCTCACTTTCATCATAAAAGGAACATCTGACAGCTTTTGTTCAATATTTCTTTAGGGGAATGATGGAAGGAACCTTCAAAGGCTGTGGGATGGGATGGAACGGTGTTGGTGGCAGGACCCTTTAAAGGGGGAAGGGGAGGGAAATTGTGTTGTAAGCCTTAAATTTGGGGGGGGGGGGGCGGGCGATTTTCTTTTGATTATTATTTTATCAATGACGTGTTTCATGGACATGTTATGGGTGATCCCACAAACAGATTGTATATATTATTTTTATTTAGATCACCTGAGCTGAAGGCTTAAGGTGATCTATTGGGATCACTCTTCGTCCGTTGTCTGTCCATCGTCGTCGTTAACTTTTGCTTCAAACAACTTCTCCTAAGAAACCGCTTGGCCAATTTTGACCAAACATCACATGGATGATCCTTAGATCTCTACCAAGCTTGTTCAAATAGTGAATCTGGGTTCATATTTGACACCGCCACAAACTTATATAGGGATAATCTTCAAATCGTCTTCTCAGAAACAGCTTGGCCAAACTTGACCAAACCTCACATGGATGAAACAGCCAGATCGGACCTGTAACAGCGGAGTAACGGCCCTTGATTTAGTTTAAATTCTATATTTTGCCTCATTAAGGTGATCATTTTAGAGACTGAGGAGAATTTTATTCAATAAAAGAGGGGAAAATTCTTTTGGCAAGGGAAATGGGGTCGAATTTCAGCCCCAAGTTCTTAACATAAAATGTCATAAACTATTTTCATCATCATTCTATCAAACCATTTTTCATCTACCATACTTCCCTAATAAAAGCCGAAGGCTCAAGGTGATCTATTGGGATCACTCGTCGTCCGTCGTCCGTCGTTACCTTTTGCTTCAAACGACTTCGCCTAAGAAACCGCTTGGCCAATTTTGACCAAACTTCACATCTCTGATTCTTAGGTGAATGTTTTTTAGATTTGTTAAAATAAGGTCAGCGCGTCATCCAAAATGGCCGCCATTACCATATATAATCGAAACCTTAAAAATATTCTTCTCAAGAACCGCTGGATATATTTCGACAGTTTTTCTTTTAAAATGATTGCCAGCGCCTAGACTATCAAGTTCGTTCCAAAGAAGTCCCCGAGATCAAGAATGACCATGCCCTTGTGATCCAAAGTTTGTATATTGAGATTATGCATGTTTTTCATAGACTTATATTGGAAAAAAAGAATCTTCTTCTCTGAAACCACAAGGCACAGAGCTTTCATGTATTATATTTAGCATCAGCTTATTATCCTCTACTAAGTGTGTTCAAATGGCGACAGTGGGTTCTAATTTGTCCCCGCCCTAGGGGTCACAGTTTAACATAGACTTATATAGGAAAAAATAAATGTTTTCTGAAACTGCAAGAGTCAGATGTTTTATATTTTGCATTTGCTATAAGCTTATGGTCCTCTACCAAGTTTGTTCAAATGGTGGCAAATTTGGACCCGCCCCATGGGTCACAGTTTTACATAGACTTGTATAGGAAAAAAATCTTCTTCTCTAAAACTACAGGAGCCAGAAGTTTAATATTTTGCATTTACTATAAGATTATGGTCCTTTACCAACATTGTTCAAATGATGACACTGGGATCACAGTTTTGCATAGACTTGAATAAGGAAAAACTTAAAAAATAAATCTCTGGAACTGCAAGAGCCAGAGGTTTAATATTTAGCAGTTGCTATAAGCTTATGGTCCTCTACCAAGTTTGTTCAAATGGTGACCCTGATGTCAAATTTGGCCCCGACCCGTGAGTCACAGTTTTACATAGTTTTACATACAGGAAAAAGGAGAAAAATAAAAACATTTCTTCTCTGAAACTACAAGAGCCAGAGGTTTAAAATTTTACATTTACTATAATTTACATTTACTATAAGAGTATGGTCCTTTACGAAGTTTGTACAAATGGCGACCCTAGGGTCACAATTTTACAAAGTCTGGTATAGGGAAAAACATAAAAACATCTTCTCTGAAACTGAAAGAGTCAGATGTTTAATATTATGCATTTGCTATAACCTTATGGTTCTTTACCAAGTTTGTTCAAATGGTAACTAAGTCTTCTTCTCTGGAACTACAAGAGCCAGAGGTTTAATAGTTTGCATTTACTATACTATTATGGTCCTTTACCAAGTTTGTTCAATTGGTGACCCTCTGGTCACTTTAGCCCGTCCCAGGGGTCACATGATTTACATAGACTTATAGGGAAAAACTTCTAAAAAATCTTCTCTGAAACCACAAGGCACACAGCTCTCATATATTAGATGAGAGCTGTGTTCATATATTAAATGTAGCCCTGGGTTCACATTTGGCCCTGCCACAGGTGTTACACTCTAGCACCTTCATTTTGTATTTGATCTTTACCAAACTTTGTCAGTGTCATTTTGTATATGAACATAAGATTTTTAATAATGTGCCAGTACTCAGGTGATCGATTTAGGGTCATCTTAGCCCTCTTGTTTTTAGAAACCATGCCTTCTTAGAAAATTAAAAAAATCAAAACTTCTTCAAAATGCAATACATTTTCGTTCTTTTGTAAAATGAAAAGACACAATTTAGGGTTAATGACATTTGAGGCTCAGTTTGGGGTATACAGTCTGGCCAGAGTTGCTTTTAAATACAGATATAAGCCGAAATTAATAAAAAAAAAAGGATAAAAATAATAAAAGTGCCCCCTTTTCATTTTGCATATAGCTTCCAAGTGCTACTGTTAGGGGAAATGCGGTAGTTTTATTTACCGATCCGGGTGTATGTGCATCCATTCCTTCGTTTGTCTGTGTACGACTTTCATTTATTTATATATTTTTTTATTATTTGAAGGATTTTTACCAAACTCCACCATTGCGTTCCTTATACGAGGGGTATTCAATATATTCTGTCACTAATGCGCTTCCGTAGAAACCGCCTTAAATAACCGCACTGAAAACTCTTGCATTTGAAGGCGATTTCACTAACTACGTACATGCAAAATAGCGGTTTAATCCGATAACAATTGACGGAGATATCCATTGTTGAATTATGCGCACTCATGTACAGTGGCTATATTTCAATGATATCATGAAAAGTGAAGAAAAAATTGAAATTAGGGCCTACATTAAAGCCAGGGTTGCTTTAAAAGTACCTGCAAAATAGATTTATGCTGAACTGTGCCGTGTACATGGCAGTTCTGCCGTGACATATAGTACGGTTTTTTGTTGGGCTAAGACATTTAAAGGGGATAAACTTAGCATTAAAGACCGTAAGCATCCTGGCAGGCCTGTTGTTACAGCAACAAAGGAGAACATTGATGCTGTGAAGGTCATGGTAGACGAAGATGGGCGGTATACAGTTTCTAAGATAGCTTATAGTCTTGGCATCTTTTAGAAGGCACAACTCATCACATTTTGACCAACTGTTTGAAATTAAAGAAGCTTTGTGTTAGATGGGTCCCTCATTTGCTGTCAACTGTACAAAAGGCCAAACGCTGAAAATGTGCTAAAAATCTTCTTAAAAAATATGAAAATTGTCATCCTAGTAAACTTTCTGAGTTGCTCACTTGAGAGGGAAACGTGGGTGTACTATTTTGAGCCCCAGCGGCGGATAAACAATAAACAATGGTTGGGTAAAAGTCAGGCAAGACCAGTTATTGCAAATCGAACAAAAAGCGTTAAAAAGGTTTTTTTACTTCCAGTGGCCCTGTTGTACAAATTTCATGCAAACAGGGAAAAACCATCACGGCAAAATTTTACAAGGACAAAGTTCTCAAAGCAGTCAAAAATAATTACAAGAAAAAACGACCAAGTAAAGTTTTGAATGGCATCCAGCTGATTCATGACAATGCCTCAGCGCAAAAAGCTAAAATTGTGCAGTCTTTCTTGGAGCAAGAAAAAGTGGTACAGCTTGAACACCCACCTTATTCTCCCGACCTTAGTCCCTGTGACTTTTTCCTATTCCCTTTGCTGAAGAAAATCCTCTCTGGTAGACGCTATGCTTCCAGAAGTGCCCTTAGTGCCGGAATAGTTCAGTGTCTCAACAGTATACCAAGGGGAGACTACTTTGCTGCGTTTACGTCATGGATAGCTCGACTCCGAAATTGTGTATCTGTTCAGGGGGAATACTTTGAAGGATTGTAATAAGAAGTTTTTTTTATATTTCCAGTATCTTTTAGTTCCGAATACCAGTGACAGGATATATTGAACCCCCTCGTATGCAGGATCTAACATCATTCAAAATTTCAGGTAACTGTGATCTTCTATATAGAAATATAGGTCACGTCTGATCATAGCTACGACATGAGTATCTAGCTCCATTCTTGCAGAATTTTCACCAAACCATCAGAATTTCCTGCATAGGTATGTCCGATGAAATATAATTGACGAAATAAATGTTTTCCGGACTCGAAGGGCAGTAACGAATACAAGAGGCGGCGATTACGATACATATCAGGAATACAGAGTGACGAATATGAATATTTATTTATGAATATTGTAAATCACATTATTTCCGCGTGACTTTAAGTTCGCGTATCACCGGGTCTCCGATTTATTCGCGTGATCATGATTCGAGTCCAAGCATAATGTAAATATTCATATTTTCTTACTAATAATTAGTGGGTTTCTTTCCTTTTTATCGTCGATCATTCGGTTTTTCCGCCATCGGAGTCCTGTTTATAGCCCGGAGACAAATCAATTAACCTGGTCATTATCCTGGTCATTTTTCATTGTATCATTGCCATGTACATAAATAAATACGTTGTATAAGAGTTTGATTGAAAGCTGTTTGTAAACAATATTCGGCTAAAACACAGTATTTTGTTCTTTTGTGCACTTTGCATGTTATATCCCTCTTGCAGTAATACTTTTAGCAACTGATTTCAAATCTATGATTTAAAACATGTGAGAGTATGTGCCGCAACTGTCGCGATCAAAAAATATACCACAAAAATGGCAATTTTTGGGCATTATACAGTCTCACTTTTTAATTCTCATTTTTCAGCAAAGTATTAGTCTATTTTTTGATACAAACATATCTTTAAAATTATATGCATCAGATTGTAAATTTGTTATGCAAAAGGTGTTACCAAGAAGATTAAAACAGTATAAGATAGTTACATTAGGTGGAGTTTGATGTTTTAATTATTAACAGCAGGATAGTCAAGAAAACCAACCACCTGAGAGCCAAGATCTTTTCTCTGAACATGATGTGCCACAGACAGGAAGACGCAGAAATACAAGTGATGCATGTACTGTAACGGGAATCATGTGCTGATGATCAAAATATGTACGTATATAATCATTATAATATATATAGATATTAATAGTGATGATAAAAAAAAGTACTGAAAATAAGCAAAACCTGGTTTCCATAATTAAATCATGTCAAAGTCATGAGATGTTTGCAAAGATAAATTGAAGTGTGCAAAGTACCACTTTTGGTGAGCTTTTTTCATATAAAATTTAAAAATATGCAGATCTATAAACATTACCGTTATACATAACCGCAAAAATCCCACAGAATTTTCTTTCAGTTAGAAATTCGTTTTATATTGTTAGACCGAGATTTATTCACTGTGTAGAATGTTGACCTGTTTTGAAATGCACTTTGATTTATGATTTTAGTCGGCTGTAGATGTGTTTTATATATATCAACAACGGGGTGATCTGCCTCTACCACAAAAAAATGGCCTAACATGTGTTCAAAATTATGTAAAACACTATACAAACAAACTTGATAGAAACAAAGGTATACATGGAGCACACAAGACATTGGTTGATAACATTTGCACACATGTCGCAAGATATTTATATTTCACTGGATAAACGAGTTTACATTGGGTATATATATGTGTTATTTCACTTGTGTGTCAATTAATGATGCAAATTAAAATCTGAGGGTGTGGATTCTTGTCCAAAATATACTCTGGTCTCTGCAAAGGCGCCATTTATGGGAGTTAATTATGATTCAGAGAAATTTACAAATACAATTGTATTAACAATATTTTGAAAACACCAGTGATTTCTTTACTGATGATGTCAAGGCAATTCACCAATAGAAATGTAATCAAATATTATGATGTTGGGTGAGTAGATTTTGTAGGGAATAAAATCTTTCAAATTAACTTCAAACCGAGACTGCAATATTTCGTATGTGTCGTTTTCGGCCGTTTCCAAAGGTCCATTATCATACACTTTCGAAGTGATAACACAAATATTTTTTAGGTAAAATTAGGTAAATTTGAAAGTTTCTATATAGGTCTCGGTTAAGATCATAAAGAATTTGTTATTTTTACAAAACTTATTCCTGTAAGAGTTCAATAACAACAATATAATATTATTTATAAATAAGATAGATTGTTTGAGCACAATTACATGTATAACAGTTTGTGCTATTAATTTTATTAAAATCAGGTTTATATTTAAGAAATAGATCATCCTTTAAGGTGTATTATATCAATGTTGGTGGTTCATGTGTAAATAACTAATTTCACCAGCTGTAAGGTAGTAATGGGACAAATAAATGGGTTGTTCTAATGTTGTGTACATACGAAAAAAGAAAAATAAATAAATAAAGTGCATCCAAGTATAATTATAGTATCCGAAGTTATTTTTGCTGATTTTATTACATTTTGGCAAAAGAACTTGTTAAAGTCCTAAAAGCAACTGTTTGATACATGTCTTATTTCCATACAGATCATGTCAGAAAAGGGTGACGATTATGGTTGTTTCGACATACCACGTTTTGCCCAGTTTCTCTTAGGAAGATTTCGAGGGGATCAGGGAAAGGACACCCTACTTCTTACAGCTAAACTCGTTAGTTTAATAGTAATAAAATTAATAACGAATAGTTATATATGTCTGGTCAGATCTTTACCAACATATTTGCCAAGTTTTCTGACTATAACACACCCTCAAAATAGCCGGGGTTCTCATTTCTGATAGAATAGTAATTACAATCATATAAATGGTTATTTTTCACCTCTTTGTGAATGTTCCTTAAATTATATGGACATGTTCCACAGATCTGTGGTTGATCAAAAATGAAATTAAATTCCATATAAATCACAAATCGCTTTCACAGCTTTAAAACAGAATGTATATCAAAAACCGATAAAATTCATGCTTAATTTAACACCTGCTCATCAGAAGATACTATGTCAATATATGTTGGTATAATTTTAAGAAGAGATGATCCTGTAGAAAAGTATTTATGGACCACTTTTTAGTTGCTGCTTTGTCCGTCCGTATATCTGCAATCATAGAGGGCAATGAGAGCCGTGTAGAGCACAATAACCATAACGCTATCTTCATTCAAATAAGAGTTATTGCCCTGTGTAATTTTATAGTTACATTTTTTGTCCGGAAATAACTAAAAAAAAACCTGGGATTGTAATGAAACTTCACTCAATGATAGAGGACAAAAAGAGGAAGTGCACAGCACAAGAGCCATAACTCTATATTCATTCAAATGTATTGCTCATTGTTGCACCTAGTAGGTCAGTGTGAAAGACCATGATCTTTGTTTTGACACTATTAAAACATTTCATGTAACTGATAGCATTTTTTCTAATTTCTCTCTAAACAGTTTGTCTTTGAAATTTAGGCAGTTGATCATTGAATGCTGTTGGCACTCATTTCTGTTGTTATAGCCATAAATATTTCTCTCTTCTCATTTAGGTATTTTGCTAATTTTCAGATATTTACAGAGATCATTTGCCTATGTCAATGGGATGATGCGGGTATAAAGGGAAAGGTGCACGCCCAGTGTTCTTGCCCAGTGGCCCAGTTCTGGGTGAAATTCAAGGAAAGCGTGGACGACCACACAACCAGCACTGTAGAAAACAAGGCAGAATAGGTCATGACAAATAAGGAGATAAATTATTTGCTACAAAATGCCATCTGTGTAAGTATAATTATCCATGTATATTTGTATACAGCTAAATACGCCTAATTTTTCTAAACATAACTATTATTGTGGAACAACAATAATATTTCCAAAGCTACAATTTTAATGAATTGTTGTTTTACCATTTTGTATTGATCATTTAGAGCCACCCCAGGGAGAGGGCATGATAAATAACCATATTAGAATCTTGTCAATAATAACAGTAGGGCAATGTTTCCAGATTCCTATGTATCCTACTATCTCTGGGGCGGCTCTAAAACAACAATTCAGTTCAATTAAAAGTTACTCATGATCCAAGTCATTAACTTATTATTTATGAATAACTGGGTCAGTTTTATGCCATCTTAATTACTTTTGTGTCGCCTGCATAACATGGCAGACACTTAGGGATCACTGTATCCGCCGTGAGGTCTGTCACACTTCACACTTTAGCCTGCAACCTAACCTTGGCCATGATTTGAAAAGTATTTGACCTTTGTCCATAAAACTTCACACACATCTTCATCTGAACTCAAGGAATGTCATTAATCATGTACAAAAGCTCTGACTTCCCATTTTGCAGAGTTATTCTCCTTCTCATCAAATGTCTCTTGAATATACAAATTCAAGAGAAAACCCTCTAAATGTGCTTCAGTTTCATATGAAATGTGCACATGCATTACATAAGCTGCATATTTAGTTTGGTTGAATTTGATATTTAGGAAAATGTTTGGTCTCGAAAACCGAAGTCTCGGTTGGTTTTGTTGCTATATCATGAATATTAATTTAAATTGTGATTATATCGCTAGCGCTTGTGCAATTATTTCAAACAATGTGTACATACTTCGATCACACAACAAGAATTTCTAAGAACCTTAAAGCATCCTATGAATTAATATTAATCATTATGTCGCCCGGTGTTGCATCTGTAATGTTTTGTTTACAGAATACTATTCCTGTGCAACTACCTGGGACCAGTGTAATATACTTCACCTTTCTAATTATAGCACATTCCATTCTATTTATAGTTTGACATGTTGAGCTACATGCAGAACTGTGGTATATCTGTATATTATTGTGTCTGTAGTGAGTGAGTGAGTTATGGTGAGTTATGCTAACTAACTTGCATGAAGAACTCAACTAATTAACCTCTTTTCCCGCCTAAAATATCACTCTCTCTGGCATTCTCTCTCTGACATATGACAACAACAGTCTTATATGTAGCCTTATAGTATAGGTATAGAAGTATTAGGTGACTGTAAAGTCAACCTTTGGAATCAGCTATTCTGTCACTTCCAGCATACTGTTATTATTGTGAATCCTCTGGTAAGTGATCTGTGATATTGTATTATTTTAATGTATTTCTGACATATATTAAGTCTATCGCTGGATTGTCGAAATGTCGATTTTAGTAGTTTTATATATTCTTGTACTGATTGTATATTTCTTATGTTAGAGGCTCTCTTGAATGTATCAAGAGAACTCGAATAAATAATTAAGAACACCATGGTTTGTTTACTATGAACCCTGTTCGACAATAACATAACAAAAGCTAGCGTAGTTGTCAAGTTTTCCAGACAGAACTATTTCATTAACAATAATTACATCATATGATCACGTGACCTACTTTAATGCATATGTATATTGAATATGAAACTGAAACACATTATTGTGGTTTTATTCGCATTTGGATTGACACCCATAAAACGTCCACATCGCCTCCAGTCCTTAATAACTATAGACAGAGTATGTTTAGCAGTTTAGCACCAAAGTTTGTGTCTAAAAAGGTAAAGGTTACATATGAAGGGCAAATACTTAAATAAAAAAATATGCTGTACTATATAATCACTATTCTGAGGATCAATGTGGTATTACATATTAAAAAATCAAATAACTTCCATGTAAATTTAGTGCTACAGAATGCAACTCATTTCAGTTTTAAATGCCAAATTATGTCACCACCAGTGTGTGTTTTAATATGGTAATACAGGCATATAAATATGTAATAACTCTCTAACATCTGTTTAAATATTTCTTTTGCAGGTAGATATAGCAGTCAAATGAAATACTGACATTTCGTGTAAAGAAAATAAAACAAAACGTAGAAGAATACTTGATTTGTTGTTTTGCAAAGTCATGTTAATAAATTATTGAATTAAACAAAAACACTTAATACTATGCATTTCACATTAAATTTACATAGACTCTGATGAAAAAAGTTTAAATTTATTTATTTTACATTGATTGTATCGAAAGCTCTCTGAATAACTCTTGATGTCTTTCTGGGTAGAACCAGAACTAAACATTGCAGATAAAATGTCTTGCTCAGGGACACAACACATTATGGTCATGGCGGGGATCGTACCCTTGACTTTTCGATCTACCAATAGGCCACAGTGCTCCACAAAGCTACGATACATAGGACTGCCCGCTTTACGTCCCCTTCTGACTGACGAGGATAACGAGGGAGTTTCTCCCCAAGGACACATCGACGAAGCACAGTGTTGTAGATTTGACTTAACCGATGAACCCATTCTGGGGTATAATGATTGTATATAAAGGTTCACTTGAAATGAATTTTAACGTGAATGTCAACTGAAATTCATGAGTACTTATGTGAATTGAAATGAGTACTAACGTGAATTGCACATGAACTGAAATGAGTACTTATGTGAATTTCATGTGAATTAAAATGATTATTAATGTGAATTTAAATGAGTAATAACGTGAATTTCACGTGAAATGTTTAACGTGAATTTCACGTGAAATGAGCTCTTACGTGAATTTCACATAAATTTAACGTTATTTCGCGTTAAATTCATGTGAATTTCACGTTAATTCTTTAACGTTAAATTCACGTTCTTGCTCGTTTCATGTGAAATTCACGTTAAAAATTCACGTGAAATTCACGTTATTTTAACGTGATTTAACTTTAAGAAATGTTGGTAGTGTAAAGGGCACTGTCCTTCAGCATTGTAGGACTGACGGACACTGTTTGAGGTCGTGTGTTTGGCTATTGGAGGAGTCGCATCAATCATTATTGAGTTGATTGCAATTAATTTAGTCAATAAAATCACATTTATATTATAACTTCGTGTGTAACAAGATTAGTGCATATGTACTAACTGTGTCGGGGACCCATTTTTCCTGATTTTGAATAGGAACTTTGATAGATGTTTGACAAGCGCATAACTTTTAATCGATGCGTATATCTGATAATGATATTTTAATAGTTTCATTCTATTGATAAAGGATGAGTCGTTTTGACTTTTTTCCAGCAAGATTCATCTAGTATTAAGAAAGTTATGATTTTACAAGTTGTGCAGTTTTGATTGAAATTGCGGGTCTAGCTAAATGTATAGATTACTTACATAAGATAGAGTTCAGACACGTCACAGCGAGCTTTAAGAGAAGTCCGGAGAACACTATATTTGCAAGGATGGTGTGTTCCGTCAGGTACACGTGTATTGACTGTATAAATATGGTGTCATAAAGAGACCAGAAATTGCGAAGCATGGATGAGTTATGTTGCTTTTTATTCTTTATTTATTGTAAATTATTGACAATTTAAACGGTTGTTCTGAAGTAAATATCTGCCTGTGAAAACCTAAATAGTTTAGTAGGATATTGGCTTCATATCTAGTACGTTTTCAAAAGCCATTATGTATTAAATTCTTGCCGGATAGCTTAGTATGGTATATATTTACGTTATTGATAATAACCGTTGTACTGTAGATAGTTAAATGGAATACGTGATTCAGATTGTAAGGACTTTTTCTACGGAGGTTTCCAACTGTTATTACTTCATTTCATGTATAATGTGTATTGTATATTGTGCAGTGTAAAGCGCTCTGACGTTGCTTGTTGTCATTACACGTCAATCCCTCTGAGGTCGCTGTACCATTATCACCTAATATAATGTGTTAGCGGGATGTAAAGCCAGTCATACTCTCAGTCATGTTGTCTACGCTTGAACATTAATTATAATATTCACGGTTGAATTATTGTGTTGTAAGTTTACATCTAGAATTGTGATTGTGATATTTCATTGTTGTTAAAAATTGCGTCTCTAACTGTATTCCACGTTTTGTTAAAGGTTAGCATAATATTAAGTCAAAGAAGGTTTAGAATTCGGATTTATTCATTCTAAATAAATATTGCATTGCAATCAGTTATTAGGTATGGTGATACCAGCGTTATATTAGAATACATGATTTGATAACATTGTAAGACTGAGTATTTATTTCGTAGCCTTATCTTCAAGGACGACAGTCAACCACAAACACACAAAGAAACAAAGAACAAAGCTGAATAAAAAGCAAAATAAAACATCACAAACACAAACGAGTTGACAATAGGGATCAATAAGGCAACCACCTTGGAACGGTCAGTGGCAAAAAAAAGGCCGCTGGGAGGTTTAAACCAGGTTCTAGGGTGCACCAAACCTCACTCTTACCCTATTGTCATCCCAATAAACGGTACAGTGTAAATAAAGACATCCCCGCCAGGTTATAATCTCTACCAAAAAAACAGCATTAATAGGCAATGTAAGTAAAACACATAAATGATCATGTATATATAATATTTAAAAAAAAGTCAAGAAAGCCACAAATTAAGTACTCGATGACTTGGCAGAAGCCAAAGCAACAAGAGAATAAACAGTTAAGGGTACGACAGGACAAGATTAAAGTCAAATATCGAATGTCCATATGCTAGCAATTGTCTCTCCGCTGTTGTGCTCAAATGGGTCTGTTAAACAAATGATACTCATAATATGTTATACACAATTAAGATCACACATGTTTATTAATAGACATAAGAATTGAAATACAAGTCGTGTACATGAGCCGCCTTTAATTATGTCCCAAACAATGGAGATAGGATTGAATATTTTGCGAAGCAATTTGTATATTGTGTTTTGTCAATACACGTATCTGCAAAATGTAATTGTTTAAAGGAAAGTAACTGGAACGAGTCAGATTCTCGATACTCTATTATACGTTCCTGATAACACTTTCCAAGCTGTTTTTCATGTTTTTTAAGAAATCTTTTGATTCATCCTCTTCCGTCATGAAACTAACCCACGATTGAACTGCTGTGCTCAATGGAATGGGATCTTCCTGGTACGCTTTGAATACTCGTTTTATTGACTCAACATTTTCATAACCGTAGGTCCGGAAGTCGATAATGAATTCTTCCTCAGAGATGAACCAGTCCTTGTTTGAATCAATAACGTCCGTGTAGATCGTATACATATATCTGGCAATCCGGTCATAAAATTGATGCTTTTTGGTTGAAAATTCTGCATTTAAGTCATTGACAAATTGTGATTCGTTTATTTCGCGGATATGTCCTTCGAAATGGAAATCATTCCACATTTTACCATATTGTGTCTTTACTTCCTTTGTTTTTTCAGCGTCAATATGGTGTAACTTGAGAGTTGTGTCACTGAAAGAACAAGCACATGAACAAATACAATTGTAGTACGACTCAGTTGGGCTGTATATAAATAGATAGGTTTATAAGGGCGTTAGTACTGTCTCGCCGCAGAGCTAGCTTTTATGGAGTTATCGTTAGAGCATCCGCTTCACATGCAAGGGGTCCCTTGTTCAAACCCGCCCGCTTCACATGCAAGGGGTCCCGTGTTCAAACCCGCTAAGTGCCTAAAATGCGTATGTGTAATTTTTCCGTTCCGAATACATTGGTGGAGAATCCGGGAAGGCATGGTTTTAGGTTATGTCCAGATCCCTATATCAAAATGAGTAGTATTTGGGTCGGTTGGGCATTACGACTGCGCATGTGCGAATGAATGACGTCATCAGATGATGAAATATGTTGTGAAATAGACATGATTCTGATGCAAGGTTTTAGGACATGACAAGTACAGGCATTATTCAAGGTGTTGCTTAATAGTATTATTTTTAGAATAGGATGAACAGACAGACGAATTTCTGAACGAGTGTTCTTCTAAAATCTCCAAGTTTCCTTGATCAGAATAAAATATCTGCAATAACCTTACAGTAGAACATTAAGCGCAGTGTATTAATGTCTTATACACGGGTCAGTGTGTGCCGTTTGTAAAACAATTGAATTGAATTGAATGTTGTTTAACGGCTCATCAAGACAGTATAGGTTATTTAGAGCCGCCCCAGAGAGAGGGGAAGGATACATAGGAATCCGGGAACCTGCCCTACTCTTATTATCGAATAGATTCCTATGGTTCTTTAACGTGCTCAGAGGATAGACCGATACACGGGACCGCCCGGTTTACGTCCCCATCCGACGGATGAGGCTAAGGCTAAGTGTCTTGCCCAAGAACACACCGACGGAACACAGTGGCACCACGGAGGATTGAACCCGGGGCCTCCGCTTACAAATCCGCCGCGCTACCGACTGCGCCACGCCAGCCCTCTGTGTTTGCAAAACAAACACAGGTGATGAAATCTGTATATCAGACAGAGAATACAAGTGATTTAAAACTCGTATTTTACCGATAACTGAATTTATACAGGGGATTCCAAACCATTTGAATAAACTCCTATTCATCAATGAGGAAATACTTTATCTTATTGTAATTGTTCGTCAAGAAAGATCATTATCTATTTAAGGGTTAAACGATTATTTTCGCGCGTACAAGAGTTAACACAGCGGTATCTCAATTATGTTTAAACGGTACTTTAATGTATTATCAATGAAATAACGTGTGTTGTTTTGGATGAATTATTGAAGAAATGTGTTTTTAGATAATTCATTTTTACACCTGCAAAGTGACTTCTAAAGTAGACGAGACGAGACAATATTTTATGAGAAAAGATAACAGTTTAACATTAAGATGAAGGTAATTTGTGGTCCACAATATACGGTGAATTTATATGTTGAATATATACAGTGTACCAAATATTGTATAGCCGCTTTATTTTTGAAAACCGATATGTAATAAATAACTGTTCTCTGATTTGTTAACGTTCAACTGAAGCCGTAGTTAATATATTTCGACAGGTGTCTGCTATTCAATGTCAAGTAACTGCGATTGACAGGTCTAACTACTGCTGCTAATACTACTACAACTACTACAACTAACACTACTGCTGCTACCACACACACACACACACGCTAGCACGCAGGCAGGCACGCAGGCACGCATGCACGCACGCACGCCCTCACAGTAAATTTAATTTACATTACATACTATATTTATAACAACCAATAAAATCAAACGAATCATTAATACAATAATGATAGCATCGGTGTACACTACACACACACATTTGAAAATATAGGACATTGTGAGGCTTAATCGATGAAATAATACCAACACTCTGCTATTGATTTAACTATATTTTGTCTTGTAAAAATTATACATAGCGTAACCACCCCCACCGCCACCAACAACAAGACCCCACCACCAACAACACCACAAGACCACCACATTTCGACAGGTGTCAGCTATTCAATGTAAAGTTATTGCAATTGACAGGTATATTTACTGCTGCTACTACTACTACTACAACTGCTACAACTACTACTACTTCTGCTACCAAACAAGCACACGCACACACACGCGCACACACACACCCACACACACATACACACGCACGCACGCACTAAATAATAAAATCAAACAAATCATCAATACAATAATGATAGCATCGTGTTCACTTCACTAGACACATTTGCAAATATACAGACATTATGAGACCCACCACCCCACCACCACCACCACCCCACAACCAGCATCACCACCACCACTACCAAGCCCGCCATCAGCGCCACCACCACCACCACCCTACCACCACCACCAACACTACCACCACCAACAACACCACAACTAACACCACCACCTCTACCACCACAACCCCACCACCCCAAGACCCACCTACAACACCAACAACACCACCAGCATCACCCAATCACAACCACCACCACAACCACACCACCCCACCACCCCACCACCCCAACACCACAACCACCACCACCACGACCACCACCACCACCACCACCAACACCAATAACACCACCACCCCCATCACCCACCATCACCACCATCACCAGCACCACCAGCACCACCACCATCACCCCAACACACCACCACCACCACCACCACCACCACCACCACCACCACCACCAACAACAACAACAACACACCCACCACCGCATCCAACGCCACCCCACCACCACCACCACGACCCTACCACCATCACCACCACCAACCCTCCAACAACTTCAACAACAACATCACCACCACAACCGCCATAACCCCACCACCACGACTACCACCTTCCATTAACCATCACCACCACTACCACCCAACCGCCACCGCCACCACCACCACCACCCTACCACCACCATCAACACCAACACCACCACCTCATAAACACCCTACCTCCGCCACCACACCCCCACCGACACCACCCAACCAACAACACCAACAACACCACCACCACCACCATCACCAACACAACCCCCGCCACAACGCCACCCCACCACCACCACCAACAGCATAACCACCAACACCCTACCATCACCACCAAGATCACCACCACCCACCGCCACCGTCACCACCACCAACCTACCACCACCCCATCACCACCACCACCCCCACCACTCCACCACCACCACAACCCCACCACACTACCACCACCTCCACCCTACCTCCACCACCACCCCATCACCACCACCACCCCCACCACCCCACCACCACCACCCCAAAGTCATCACCACCACTACCACCCCAACACCACCGCCGCCACCACCACCACTTTATCTCCACCCCTACACCACCACCACCACAACCACCGCCCACTACCCTACCACCATCACCACCACTCTACCACCACCACCCCAGTACCACCAACGGCACCACCACCACCACCCTACCACCACCACCAACACCACCACCAACACCAATACCAATATCCTACCACCACCGCATCATCACCACCACCAACACCCCACCACCAAACCGCCACCAATACCCCACCGCCAACACCACCACCACCACCACCACCCCAACACCCAACCGTCACCACCAACACCCCACCAACAACACCAACAACACCACCACCATCATCCCCACCACAACCCCCGCCACAACACCATCCCACCACCACCACCAACAACAGCAGCAACACCACCATCCTAACATCACCACCAAGATCACCACCAAGATCACCTCCACCACCACTCCCCCACCACCACCACCACCCCACAGTCATCACCACCACAACCACTCCAACACCACCGCCGCCACCACCACCCTATCAACACCCCAACACCACCACCAAAACCACCAACCACCCCACCAACAACACCAACAACACCCCCACCGCCCAACACCACCACCACCCTACCACCACCACCAACAACAACACCACCACCACCACCACA
The DNA here is from genome assembly GCA_037043455.1 of Cyrtodaria siliqua. Classification (NCBI taxonomy): domain Eukaryota; kingdom Metazoa; phylum Mollusca; class Bivalvia; order Adapedonta; family Hiatellidae; genus Cyrtodaria; species Cyrtodaria siliqua. Next base: position 7,482 of record JAWPHD010007512.1, on the reverse strand, counting down.
GACATTATGAGACCCACCACCCCATCACCACCACCACCACCACCACCCCACACCATCCACACCAACAACAAACCACCACCACCAACAACACCAATAACACCCTACCACCACCACCACCAACAACTACAACACCAAACCACCACCAACAACACCAACACCACCACCACCTCCACACCATCATCACCACCACCATCACAACCATAACCACCATCACAAAAACTTTGTTAGCAAGAACAATATTTAGCTTCTTCCAGACATAAATCTTCCTGTTTTTCTCTTTTGTTTGTCAACTAGTTGCCCTCCGTCTTTTATAATAATCGTTTCCATGACGGCAAACGAGATTTCGAGAAAATTAAAAGAAAATATGGTAAAAAGTCACAGTAACATCGGTGTGATATTTGTAGCTTTGGTGAGTCTTATGTAGGTACGTAAATGCAGCAGTCATGTTTGAATGCATTGCGTAATGGCTCTATGAACCTCAGCTTAAGACGACTACCGAGTAGTTTCGGTAACTCTGAAGGCATAAAAAAGCAAGAACTACATGTTATGTATGCATGCAGGTAATTTCCTTCTCAGTGTTTATTGTAATTTAGATTTTGTCTGTGGACAAGACCTTTAATTCCTCGTCCCTCGTATGAGGACATAGACAGGACAGTCAACTATTTCAGAGTCCATCGTAACAGGAGCTATACTAATCTTTTTAATATTAAGAGTAGGGCACACTTCCTGGATTCTTATGTATCATTTCTCTCTATATGACAGCTCTAAATATATGCCAAGATACTGTATACCTTGTCTTCTCGAGATCAGCTGATGATATTATCCCATCTTTGTTCACGTCATCGAACTGGAACATAGTCTTCCACTTTGATATCAGATAATCGTTCGCCATGTTGGTGCTAAAATACAAATAAAGTTGGATTGAAAGGAAAATGAATTCGATATTTACCAATATTTACCATTACAAAAGTGTATCACGATACACATGCACAAGCGACTGTCTAATATACTGTATACTACCCATCTTCGCTGTCAGACTATTGTTATTCAGTAAAAACATAATGTAACCATTTCGTTTCGCGGAGTGTTTGTCGTAGAACGAAGCAATACTATTGGAAAATACTTGCATCCATTTAACTTTATAGTGCGTTTGCACGCCGCATCCATTGCGTTTGCACGCTGGTCACAGTTAGGTTGTTTCATTCTTCATTACGTGACAGATTGTTTTTGAAGAGAGTTCCTTCAAATAATATACACAACTAGAAAGTACACACACACACACACACACACACACACACACACACACAGACAGACAGACATACAGACAGACAGATAGACAAACGCACGCACTCACGCACGCACGCACGCACGCACGCACGCACACACACACACACACACACACACAAACATAATATATATATATATATATATATATACTTAAAGTCACCAGGATACTGGGTCTCTCATTTGAACACATTTATTGGGCCACCCTGAAATAGTGTGAATATACGTGTTTGGTATTTTTTTATGAATTAAGTACACCTACGGGTACTTATGTATCCCCATATAGTCGTAACTTAACGGGTAATTTAACTGTTAACGCCTTTTATTCTCAAACTATAATACTGGGTATGACCCAACATTTTTACTGGTCTTGTTACAGTATATATATACACACTTAGCAAATTATCAAGGGAGTTAACCCCTACTCAGGGGCCCAATAAACGTTAAAATAAGTGATGCGCGAGAGCTTAATTAGGTAAATGTAGTTCTGTTAAACATGTATGTATTATTGGGTCGTTGAATTGTTGGTCAAGACCCAATAGGCAGATTGAGGACCCAATAGCAAGGTAAAGACCAAGTATATCGTGGTAAAAATCATTTTTGACCCAATATAACTGGGTCTTTAAATCTATAGTATTTATATAGTATATAGATATCTATATTATACACATATATCTATATATATAATTTAAAGTTGTTTAATCAACACAAATTTCAATACAGAGTATATTACGAACAAATTATCTCCGTGAAATGTGTGCTGCTCATTAGAACATTACATATACTAGTAGGTTAGTAGCAGTCAATCGTCGGTGACGATGTTCGTGGTGAGAGTTTTAGTTACATTACAAGGTTTATTGGGTTGGGTTTTAGAAACTACTCACCACAGTCATAACTGTGTTAAACAGGTACTGGCCTTGAGCGTTAGTGGCATAATAGCATTGGAACGGGTTTATGAAGACTGCTTTTGCTGCTTGAATATGACTAATTGTTGCTGATTGTATACTGGTTGTTGATTAGTAACCAGTTCCTTGAGTTGAAGTTGATTTTGACCTTAGTTAGACAGTTTTATTGTGTGTTTCCATGTTTGAGATGTTCAAGAAGTATATAGTCTTCGATGTGCATACGTAATATAACGGTTTTGTTCTAGGTTGCAGTTATGTTTTGATGTACGATGAGTTAGTTTTGTTGAGTCATCTCATTATGGAGTAGTATTATTTTTTGATGGTGTATTTATGTTTGGTTTAGTACGGTTTTAGTAACTTGTGTGTTGTGTTGTAAGTTTAGATTTGTTGGTATGTTTGTTGTTGAATGGTTTAGTGTAGGGGGTTTGTTATTTAGTGTTTTGTAGTATTTTATGATCAGTGTGGGAGTGGGTTGTTGGAGGTTGTTGAACTTAGAGTTGTGTGTAGCTTATTATGAGTTAGTATTGTTTTATATTAAACTCACAAAAGTGTGTATGATGCGATGACTCGCATTGATTCGTCTAGCAGGTATGAAGAATTGCAAAGATATGAGTATGCTTAATGTTTGTACTGTTATTAAGGTTGGAGGTATGTTATTTTTTTTACGTTTTTATCTTGTTGAGTGGTTAGTATTAGTTATGTTTTTTTTTAGTGGTTAATTGTTGTGTGGTTGTTAGAGTGATTTGGTTAGTTGTGTTAGGTGGTTTAGTGGTTTGTTTGGGAGGTTGGGGTGTAGTGTTTAGAGTTTAGGTGTATTCGTAGAGTTTAGTTAGTATGATTAGTGTTAGTTTGTTATGTTTTTGGGTATTGTTAGATTAGTATTGTCGAGTTGTATAGGAATTTGTTGTATTGGTTAAGGATTGGTAGTATTTGTGTTGTTTTAGGTTAGTTTGATATGTTATTGATGTGTTGGATTTGAGGTGTGTTGTTATTGGTTGATGTTTGTAGTGGTGTAGGTTTGGGTTGTTGTGTGGTTGTTAGGTGAGGTGTGGTGTTTTGATGTTAAAGGTGATTTGATAGGTTAGTGTAGTTAGTAGTAGGGTTGAGGAGGTGTATTGTATTGGTGGTTTAAATGGTAAAGTGGTTTGATGTGGGGATGGGTGTATAGGGATTGATTGGGGAAGGGTGAGGTGATTTGTTTGTTGAGTGGTTTGTATTTTATGGAGGTTATGTAAGGAGGTTGTGTGGAGGTGATAGTTGAGATGGATTGTTGGTTGGGAGTGTTATGTAATTAGAGTGGTGATAGGTATTATTGATTAGTGTTTTTTATGTGGAGTGAGTGTGGTAAGTGGTATGGTAGAGTTTTAGGGAGATTGTTTGTTGATTGGTGGTTGTGTGGGTTATTGTATGGGGTTGGGGGTTGTGTGTAGGGTTGTAGGGGAAGAAGTATTTTTAGAGGTTTGGTAGTTTTTTTGTGTGTTTGTGAAGGATTGGTTTTTGTTGAAGGTTTAAAGTAGTTGGGTGTTGAGTGGTGTTTTTGTGGATTTGGGGGGAGGAGATGATGAGATTGTGGGTTAAGGTTGTTGAGTGAGAGTGTTGATTTATTAGTTTGGGGGAATTGTATGTGTATAGGAAGTGTAAGGTGTTATTTTTTAGTGAGTTGTTGGATTGATTGGATGGTTATTGTGGTTAGTGGTGGATGATTGTGTGGAGGTTATGAGAAGTTGAGAAGTTGGAGGTAAGGTAGTTGGTAGTTGTGAGTTTGGTGAGTGATGTGTTTGTGAGTAATTAGGTAGTGTTTGTTGGAGGTAGGTTGGTTTTAGGTGGGTTAGTAGGGATGTTGTTGTTGTGTATAGTAGGAGTAGGGGTATGTGTTAGGGGTGTTGTTTTTTGAATAGTAGTTTAGGTATGTATTGTTGTTGTTAGGGTTTAGGGTTGGTATGTGGTTTTTGTGAGGTGTTTTAATGTTTTTGTGTGATTGTAGGGGTAGGGTATATGTGTTAGGGGGTGGAGGTGTTGATGAGTTAGGGTTTTTGGTAGGTTGATTGGAGTGATGAGATGTGTAGTGAGGGTTTTGAGGTGTTTGTGGTTTTTGTTGAGTGTTTGATTTTTGATAGTGGGAGATTAGTAGGCTTAGATTTTTTGAGTTGTTTTGAGTGGTTTTATTATTTCGTTCGTGAGCAATATTGTTATGAGAGTTGATTTGTATGTTAGTTTTGTGATTTTAGGGTGAGTTAGTGTCGTAATTTTATTAGGTTATTATAACGTATTTCATAATTAGTACTCTTCAATTAGTTTATTTCGTATCAGTTGGAGATGTAGCATAGATTTTGCGTCGTATCATACTTAGTGAAATCTTGAATAGAATACGTTTTGAGTACGTTATGTATAGATGATAGTGTATGGGGTTAGTTTATATGTAGTTTGGTGTAGGTATGGATTGAAAGATCAAATTCGAATTCATGCTGCGTTATAGTCAACATCCAGTTTTTGAGAGTTGCAAGTCTAGGTTTGTTTAGTATTCATGAAAATAGCAGCAGGTTTGGCCACTACGTTCAAGGGCGTGTTTTGCCACTACCGCTCGAAGGCAGTACCCCTGTTGTCAACACGTTTATGTATGGGTTGTGTGTTCTAAAACACATTTAATTTATTCCTGTATTGGTTTTCATCTACGAAAATCGTGCTGCCGAAACGATTGACCTGCGAATAATTACTAGTTTAGGTTGCATGTTATTAATGAGATGCACACATTTCGACGGAGATATTGTGTTCGTAATAGTCTCTGTATTGAAATTTGGTGTTGATTTAAACAACTTTAAATTATATATATATATAATGTGTATATATATAGATATATTATTTATATAGATATATAGTTTTAAGAGACCATTTAGTTGGGTCAAAAATGATTTTGTCACTCGATATATTGGTCTTTACCTTGCTATTGGGTCCTCAATCTGCCTATGGGTCTTGACCCAACATTCAACGACCCAATAATACATACATGTTAACAGTACTACATTTACCTAATTAGCTCTCGCGCATAATGTATTTACACGTTTATTGGGCCCTGAGTAGGGGTAACTCCCCTTGATAATTTGCTAAGTGTGTATATAGTTACTGTAACAAGACCTGGTTAAAGATTTGTGGGTCATACCAGTATTATAGTTTGGAGATTAAATGGCGTTAGACAGTTTAAATTACCGTTAAGTTACGACTATATGGGGATACATAAGTACCCGTAGGTGGACTTAATTCTTAAAAAATACCAAACACGTATATTCACACTATTTCAGGGTGCCCCAATAAATGTGTTCAAATTGAGAGACCCATATCCTGGTGACTTTAAGGATAGTATATATATATATATATATATGTTGTGTGTGTGTGTGTGTGTGTGTGTGTGCGTGCGTGCGTGCGTGCGTGCGTGGGAGTGCGTGCGTTTGTCTAGTCTGTCTGTAGTTGTCTGTCTGTCGTGTGTGGTGTGTGTGGGTGTGTGTGTGTGTGTACTTTCTAGTTGTGTTTATATTATTTGAAGAACTCTCTTCAAAACAATCTGTCACGTAATGAAGAATGAAACAACCTAACTGTGACCAGCGTGCAAACGCAATGGATGCGGCGTGCAAACGCACTATAAAGTTAAATGGATGCAAGTATTTTCCAATAGTATTGCTTCGTTCTACGACAAACACTCCGCGAAAAGAAAATGGTTACTTATGTTTTTACTGAATAAAATAGTCTGACCAGCGAAGATGGTAGTATACAGTATATTAACAGTCGCTTGTGCATGTGTATCGTGATACACTTTTGTATTGGTAAATATTGGTAAATATCGAATTCATTTTCCTTTCAATCCAACTTTATTTGTATTTTAGCACCAACATGGCGAACGATTATCTGATATCAAAGTGAGAGACTATGTTCCAGTTCGATGACGTGAACAAAGATGGGATAATATCATCAGCTGATCTCGAGAAGACAAGGTATACAGTATCTTGGCATATATTTAGAGCTGTCATATAGAGAGAAATGATACATAAGAATCCAGGAAGTGTGCCCTACTCTTAATATTAAAAAGATTAGTATAGCTCCTGTTACGATGGACTCTGAAATAGTTGACTGTCCTGTCTATGTCCTCATACGAGGGACGAGGAATTAAAGGTCTTGTCCACAGACAAAATCTAAATTACAATAAACACTGAGAAGGAAATTACCTGCATGCATACATAACATGTAGTTCTTGCTTTTTTATGCCTTCAGAGTTACCGAAACTACTCGTAGTCGTCTTAAGCTGAGGTTCATAGAGCCATTACGCAATGCATTCAAACATGACTGCTGCATTTACGTACCTACATAAGACTCACCAAAGCTACAAATATCACACCGATGTTACTGTGACTTTTTACCATATTTTCTTTTAATTTTCTCGAAATCTCGTTTGCCGTCATGGAAACGATTATTATAAAAGACGGAGGGCAACTAGTTGACAAACAAAAGAAAAAACAGGAAGATTTATGTCTGGAAGAAGCTAAATATTTTCTTGCTAACAAAGTTTTTGTGATGGTGGTTATGGTTGTGATGGTGGTGTGATGATGGTGTGAGTGGTGGTGGTGTTGGTGTTGTTGGTGGTGGTTTGGTGTTGTAGTTGTTGGTGGTGGTGTGCTAGGTGTTATTGTGTGTTGTTGGTGGTGGTGGTTGGTTGTTGTGTGGATGTGTGGGGTGGTGGTGTGGTGTGGTGATGGGTGGTGGGTCTCATAATGTCTGTGGTGGGTGTGGTGGGTTTTGTTGGTGGGTGGTGGTAGGGTGGTGGTGGTGTTGGCGTGGGGGTGTTGTGGTGTTGTTGGTGGGTGGTTGGTGGTTTTGGTGGTGGTGTTGGTGTGATAGGGTGGTGGTGGCGGCGGTGGTGTTGGAGTGTTGTGGTGTGATGACTGTGGGTGGTGGTGTGGTGGGGGAGTGGTGGTGGAGGTGATCTTGGTGGTGATCTTGGTGGTGATGGTAGGATGGTGGTGTTGCTGCGTGTTGTGGTGGTGTGGATGTTGTGGCGGGGTTGTGGGGGATGGATGGTGGTGGTGTTGGTGTTGTTGGTGGGGTGTTGTGGTGACGGTTGGGTGTTGGGGGTGGTGGTGGTGGTGGTTGTGGCGGTGGGTATTGGTGGCGGTTTGGTGGTGGTGTTGTGGGGTGTATGATGCGGTGGTGTAGGATATTGTAGTGTGTGTGATGGTTTGGTGTGGTGTGGTAGGGTGGTGGGTGGTTGGTGCCGTTGGTGGTACTGGGTGGTGGTGTAGAGTGGTGG